>PVJO010007340.1:0-82525 GCA_004026905.1 Hystrix cristata
ATTTGAGTTTAGTACATGGTGAGAGACATATATCTACTTTTAATTTTCGACATGTGGTTAGCCAATTTTTCCAGCACCATTTGTTAAATAGGCTGTCCTTCTTCCAGTGAGGGTGTTTGGCTTCTTTGTCAAAGATGAGGTATTTGAGTGTGCCTGGGGTTGTTTCTGTATCCTCCAATCTATTCCATTGATCCTCAGGCCTCACTCCTTCTTGCGCTCGCTGTGCGTACTTGGCTTCTCTATATCTTAACCATCGTTTTCTCTAAGAGCCTTCTTTGATCTCCCAGGGTCGAACGGGGTATTCCCTAACCTCCCGCAGCAGCTTGTGGTAGTAATCATACAGTTTCATACATACTGTACCATCCATCTTCCACTGGAGTCTAAACCCCTCAGGGGCAAGGGACCGTTGTTCCGTGTCTTGGTCACCTGTGTCCCCCAGCAGTCCTTCCTCAGCGCCTGTTTCTTAGTTGGTAACTGAGTAAGAGGCACGACTACAGTGGTTAAATGGTGGAATTGGGAACCCTGTGGAGGAATCTCTGAGATGTGTGGGGCTCCATAACTTAGTTCATTATTAACCATAATTTAATGTCAATTTTAATTGGAATACTACTTTTTTCCATCTTTTTTATTCCTAACAGGAATAAAAAGGAATGTATACTGGCATTTTCAAGAGATTATGTTGCAGCAGATTGAGTGCAAAAATAAAACACTCCAAAAAAAAGAGAAAAAAAAAAAGAAAACACTCCAGATGTCGTATATTTAGCCAGACATTAAAGGGAATTGCAAAAATATAAAACAGTAGCACTTTTAAACTAATTTTTTCTTTGTTTTGAAAGGTACAGTTATCTTTCATAAAATGCGTTCTTTATGCTAACATTATTATATTTTAATGAATTATGTTTTAATCAGTAAATATTTTAAAGCTTCCCAGTTTTACTTTCTACATTAAATATCAATAGATATATTCCACATTAAAATCTTTTTTAAAACTCTGGGCCTACAGTAATTTTTAAGAATGGAAAGGGATCCAGAGACCATGTTTCTGAATTCTTGTACTAGAACTTATTATTTTATTGGTTCTGGGTTTGAAAGCAGGGCCTCATTTACACTCCCAGCTAGTTTAATAGTTCTTTTCTTTTGACGGGAGGGGAGTTGAACACAGGTTTACACATGTTAAACAAGCACTGTATACCACTGAGCTAGCTCCCCAGCCTATCCGTCTGTCTGCCTGTTTGTCCTTTACAAGTAGGGTCTTACTTAGTAGCCCAGGCTGGCCCCATACTTGCCACCCCCCCTACTTCTGCTTCCCAAGTAGCTTGGGATTACAGAGGTGCACTATTGAGCCCCACCACTAATGTTTCTTAATTCAAATGTTTCTTCCCAAGTCCGCAGACTTTGTATTTGAATCAGTTAAAAACAAAAATCTAAATTCAGGCGCAGTATCTGTGTATGCATAAGTGAAAGTAGTCATTAGTGTTCTGTTATAAACTGTTACTTCACAGATATTCCTGGTTAGGTAATTCTCTATGATAAGAATGGACCAAAGTGCAGCTTGGGGAACAGAACCAGATCTACCTATGATACTCTGATATTTGACCTGAAGATGGGGATTTTTACAGTAATACCTATTTCACGTCAATCTTTTAAATCTATATGCAAAGTTTGTGAAATAGGTATTGCTTTCATTTTTTACATGAAGAAACCATGGTTCAGACAAACGAAATTACTAGGTTTTAAATTTTTATTAATCTAAATTTTTGTAATTTCTGAGACACAGTTCAGAGAACTTGTGGTTTTCCAATACACAGCAAGACTTTAAATGAAGAGTTTTGGTCCCCTGTGGTCCTGAATCCTGTCTTTCACTTGCTAGACATTGAGTCTGTGGAGAGGGTAAGATGTTTGCAATAATTCTCAGGTACTATTTATTACCTTTCATGCGAGAACTTGTGAATGGTACCAAGGTCTATATGATGGTTCTCCATGAGGACTAACTCAAAATGGGACAGCACAAATGAGGTGGCACCTCTCATGGAACAGGTCTGTCCCAATTTCTACATTGCTCAAGATTAACAGACGTGGCCAGGTTGGGTGGTGGTTGGGAGGTAGATTTTAACTGTGTATTTTATGATGTGGGTTAGGCAATCTGCAATATCTTCCTGTTAACAATAATATCTAAATATTTAAAATGCCCTTGAGTGGTTTTTAATTCCACCTTTGAAGGACTATGGAAGAAGATTGAGAAGTAATATGGAACAGAAATCCATTAAATAACTAAAACCTTTCTCATGTGAATATTAAAAATGTGTAACTTGTTCACAAAAGCAAAAACTAATTTGGTTTCATATAGATTAAATTTTTCACGGGGCTGGGGATTTAGCTCAGTGATTAGAGTGCTTGCCTTGCAAGCACAAGGCCCTGAGTTCAATCCCCGGCACCACAAAAAAAAAAAAAAAATTAGTAGTGCATTCTAATGTTAAATTCACGATTAAACCATGTCTTGGTTAGCTTTTCTAGAACCAATCGTTGTAAGAGAGCAGATTTAAGAGAGGGCAATCATAAGTCACAATATTCACCCATAAATCAAATGCAGGAAGTGCCCAATGTCTATCTGGGCACTGGAGACCCAAAAGATCCAACTGAGGGCTGGGAGCCCACAGCACTGTCCCATGTCCGTCCGTGTCTGCACATGATGGCTGGAGCCAGGATACGATGCTCGCAGCAGCGATGACAACCAGAGCTCCTCCGAAGCAACAGCAGCCATCCTCGATGACAGCAAGGCCCCAAGCTCCTTCCTCGATGAGGACAGCCGAGTTCCTTTCGGAAGAAAGAGCCACAGCAGAGCTTCTTCTGGGAAACAGCCTGCCAACTAGCTACGGCTCCCGCTCTGCCTTATGTCGCATCAGCAACAACCCTCAGGTGGATCCTCTACACCCAGCATCACACCAACTCAGTCCAGCTGGGCGTTCTGGCTCAGGTTGACCCCATTAGGTCCACCACAAACAGCATACTTACTAGGGGAAAGTTCTGTTGAGATCAAAGAATCTAAGATAACTGACAATGTTAATGTTCTGCAAATGAGTGAAACAGACATTGGCATGCCTTTTCATAGCTTGAGAATCTGTAAGGAACTAGAGAGTGACACCTGCAAGTTTATATAATTAGTGAAAAAGTTAGAAAAGAATAAAGCTTCCTATTTGATCTTCGTGAACATCAAACTCAACAGAGGAAGAAGAAAGGCCAAAAGACACAATAATAAGAACATAAAAGAAAAGAAAAGAACCATGCAACTCGAAGCCCAGGGACTTGAGAGGGGATGAAAAGGAAATAATCAGGATAGCTCTCATTCTTAAATTCTTTTCTAAAAGAGGGATTTTACTTTTTCCCACCAGCCGAGACGGGAGTAGAGGAAAAAAGCACAGAAATATGACCCTGGAATTCAGGCAGCCCCAGAAGGCCAGGTCTATCTCAACTTATCTCTGGAATCTCCAGGAATTTTCAAGTTCCAGGGCTCTCCCGGAGGCTTAGTTCTCTGGCTAGGAGCCCCACTTCCCACACGACTCTGTGCCCCCGGGAACAGACTGGCAGCATAGCTTCCCCTGGGACCTGGAGAGGGAGGAGAGCACTTACCTCAGAGTTCTCGTGCCCTTCAGCACCCTGAGGCAGAGCTGGCCAATCTGATTACACAGTAGAAACGCCCTGAACACAGTACTAGAGAAAAATCGAAAGTACATCAAAGAAATTCTATTGTAAGTGGAAAAGGCCACGGCTGCCAACCCCCTTGGCATTTCCTACTACTGAATCAGAAACTGACCGAAATAGGAAATAGGGACACACGGTTCTATGGGAAACCAGCTGCCTTCAACAACCCCACTTAATATATTGACTTTGGCAATGATTGAATACCTCCTGCTGTGTAAGAGGTTCCTGAAAGCGAAGGGAATTGAACTGAACTTCAGTTTACCGTAGATGAAATCCGTTAGAACATGGCTTATCATTTTAGCAAGCAAGAGGAGCCAAGCACTCTCCACGTTGTCCTTTCAAAGCAGACTTTGACGAGTGACTGTTTTCTAAAGGTGCACCTCAGAGATCTCCTATCCAGGAAAACAGGAAATTCAGAGAGGAAGCAAACGCCAATGTCTGACTACTGGGCTTGGATTAGCATGGAGACCAAGTGGCGGAGGACAGATGCTTAGTAACAGTTACAATAGTATGCCGTTCCTCTCCTTTGTGAGGCACCCCAAAACTCAGGGACTCTTCCACTCCTAATCATTTGATATCGACTGGATCCTATATCAGGGACGTATTTAAGTATCTGATAAAAAAAAAAAACCACAGCAAATGATGATTTTTGTGATTGTTGCCCATGACGTGATCCAACCCATGGAAGGAATCATAATTGTGACTTTTTTTTTGGTTGATACTCTTTTTTTCCTTTATTTGCTTCCAGAAATTTGATAGTTGATAGTATCTTCCAGTCAAACCTATAAACAGATTTTATGAAACCAAAATAATGCCCATCTTTATCATCCAAAATAGCACAATACAACATTAGAAACTAGTGTTAAGTTGTAGCTATTTCCTATTCAAATTCTTATTCTAAAAGGCTATATTAGTGTCCTCTTAGAATTAAATATCTAGCTGGGCGTGGTGGCGCACACCTGTGAATCTCAGCACTCAAAAGTCTGAGGCAGGTTGATTGTCGTAAGTTCAAGGCCAGCCTGAACTGCACAGCGAGACCCTGTCTCAAAAAACAAAACAAAACAAAAGAGAATTTAATATCTTAGAGTTAGAAGAGATTTTATAATTCAACCAACTACCTATCGAGTTCCAGACTTCTTCAGATATGTTTCTCAGGTCATGTATACAGCTCACTAGAGAAGCTATAAATGTTAGAACTTGAATTTAAATGAAGCAGCTGTACGGCAGATGATATGCTATTACCACGTAGCTCTGTAGTTCACATATGGCATGGGTGTAACTCCCTTTCTCTTTCATGATTTATGACACAAATGAGCAAACTCTTCTGACGTCCTTCTTTCTGATAAAAGTACTTATTTAGTTGTTCATTATTTCAAAATAAGTTCTTAATTTGAGCTAAATGTCAGTGACATTTAGATGCTGTCAATGAGCACTAGATAACTAAAGTGCTTTCTCTTTAAAAATCTAGCTCTTTTGCAAATTCGTAAACAAACCTGACCACGAATTACCTAAACTATGAGACTGCAGACCATGAGGTAGTCTAAATCTTAACTCTCTGATACAGAGCCTGGCACAATGCCTTGCACGTTGTAGGCACTCATATGTATTGGAAAAAATTACATGTATTTTAGAGGTTCGTATGTGGCTTAGGAAACTGAATAGAAAAAACATCCCCAGGGGGATGGAGAGGAAGATCTTGAATATTACAGACAAGGGAGAGATTATTATGTTATCTTTATATTTGCTCCTTCATCTGTCTGCAACTTTGATTGCATGCACATGCAAACACAGTAAGAAAAAAAAATTTTCTTAAATAATCTCTCCCAGATTTCAGATGGCAGAGACTTCTCTGTGTTTTGGCATTTCCATGGCAGTCAAATAAAAGGCTCTGACGACTATGTCCTTAGCAAGCCTGGGCCACAAGATCATGTCCGTTCTTACTTCTTCTTTCTTTCAACCCAGTTGCTTCTAGTCCTGTTTGCTCCTGATCAGTTCTAGGTAAGAGGCAGACCTGACTCAACTTCTCAGGATACTGTTAGTGAAAAGTAAGCCCAAACCTTCCCAGACTCATGTGCCTAAGCAACCAGAGTGAACTCTGAAAAGAAATGCAAGACAGAAAGAAAAGTAAAACCCTGTTTTTGATCACTGGCAGATACTCTCTGTCTTTCTCTCCTTTTATCACCAATATGGAATAATCTCCAGCAAAGCGATCTTTCAGTTTATGGGTAAAATAAATTGCAGAAGGGAAAAAAAAAATGCAGGAGACCTTGAAACCAATTATTCCAGCTACTGTGGCTGTGTAATTCTGGGTGAGTCACTTCTTCAGGAAATCAAAAGAATGTCAAATATGTAAAGGTTACCGAAGATGGTTGCAGAGCAGAACGTAGATCCTCAAGTAATTTCAAGCTTCCTTCCTACCTCTTGAAGAAGGACACACACCAGATTTCTTGAGGGTGAGGGAAGAGGGGTGGCCAGGGGGAGTGAATGTGTTTAAATGCAGTCTTTCTTTTCTTTTCATTTCCCCCCCTGAGAATTGAACGCAAGACCTTTGCACTGAGCTACAACCCCAGTACTTTTTCATTATTTTTTATTTTGAGACAGAGTCTCACTAAGTTGCCCAGGCTGGGCTCAAACTTGTGATCCTCCTGTCAGCCTTGTACAGTGCCAGGGCTACAGGCATACACCAACATGCCAAAGTCAAATTCAGTTTTAAAAGGTGAATTAACTTTACCTAGACGCTAAGTCGATCTAGGATGATTTAGTTACGTAAATCAAAAGACTTAGCCAATGAACTTAGAATGATCTACCAAAGGTAAGCTTTTTATTTCTGTCAATCGGAAGAAGAAATGTGGGAGAAATTCTGTGGGAAAGGTTTTCTTCTATTGTGTAGTTCATATGTTGAAAAGAGAGAGATGATTCAATGGGAAAATGTCTCAATAATGCCTTCCTGTAATCTAATGTGCGGACAAGGGACATTGAACAATGAATTGTTCACGAACTTCCAAGGGTATTTGACATTTTCCAAGGATCACAATATTAAATAAACTCAACAAACAAGGAGGGTAGGGACCAAGAAGGCAGGAACAGAGCGAGCAAATGACTAGAACAGCTCGCTCACGCCACAGGGGCCCTGGCTCAGAGCAGGAAGGCCACCAAGGCTGGGACAACTATTGCTGTACTTGTTCCCTGGGGCTGCCATAACCAGTGTCACCAGCTGGGTGGCTTATACCATAGACGTCTACTTTCTCACAGTTCTAGAGGCCAGAGGACCAAGAGCAAGATGTTAGTAAGTTCGGTATCTCCCGGGGACGCCCTGCTTGGCTCGTAGATGGTCAACTTCTCAAGTGCATTCACGTGACCTTTTCTGTGTGTGCGCAACTTCGCTGTCTCTGTGTATCCACATTTCCCCTTCTTATTAGAACACCTGTCAGACTGGATTAGGCCCGCCCTAAGGATCTCATTTTAACTTGATCACCCTTTTTAAGGCCCTGTTTTAAAATACAGCCCCATCCTGAGGCTCTGGAGTTAAGGGTTTCACCATACAAAGTCTTGAGGGACACAATTTGCCCTGTAATATTGTTCCTGCAAATCAGAAAACTTTGGGCAATATGTGTGCTCTTTGACTTGGCAATGCCTCCTCTGGAAATTTAGCCTAGAAAAACTAACTAGCACGTATGCCAGAAGATATTTATATAAGGATACTCATTGTAGCCATGTGGAAAGAGCAAAAACTAGTAACCTAATTCTCCATTAATAGGAAATTTGTATCATAAAATTACAGAGTCCAACTATACAGATAGAATACTAGGCCAAAAAAAAAATGTTCACAGTGTTAAGTCAAAATCTCAGGTTGCAGTCGAGTGTGGTAGCACACACCTGTGATCACAGCACTCAGGGAGGCTGAGGCAGGAGGATCACAAGTTTGAACCCAACTTGGGCAATCTAGTGAGACCCTGTCTCAAAGAAAAAAAAAAAGGTCTGGGCATGTAGGTCAGTGAGAAGGCTGTGGGTTCAGTCCCCAGTACTGAGAGACAAAAAAAAAGGAGTTCACAGGTTAATTTTGCAGGACACTGTGCATAGTCCAAACTCATTTTAAAAGTATATATTTGCACATGCCTGGGAAAAGGTCTGAAATGATACTTATCAAACTGCTAAGAGTGGTTACCTCTAAGGTATGGACTGTGGAATGGGGCCTTTCACTTTCCATTTATGCAATTTGACTTTTTGCAATATTTGTGTCTATTTTGGTAATTCAAAGTGAAATCGACAATTCTCAACTTATTCCCTGAGAAACACGGGTAGCCTCTGAAGTATGATAAACTCTAGAATAAATAATTAAAGCCACCTTCATTCAGAACCAGCTACATATTTATTCAATATTCTTTTCTTTAAACAGTTGTGTTTGGTTTTGTTTTTGGTAATTGATTGATTTTTGAGACAGGGTCTTGCCATGTAGCCCAGGGTGGCCTGGAACTCCCATGATCCTCCTGCCTCAGCCTCCCAAGTGCTGGGATGACAGGCATGTGCCACCACACCCTTTCTCATTACTACATTCAATTCTCACAAGAACTTCTCAGGCAAGTATTAATATTTTTGACTTGTGGAAAAAAAGTTAATTCTCAGAGAAGTCAAGTAATTTGCAAATGTTACACAGTTGATCAGTGACAAAACCATGTCTTTGGTTTGCTTTGTCATTCTGCCCTGTACAATTATTTTCTCCTGTTGTGTATACAGGATACAGAAAGTCATTGTCTAGCCTTACATTGTCTTTGAATGTCATTCACAGATCACATTGTATTCCCTTAGCAAGCGCACTACCACCTCAATCTAGAAAACCAATTATGTGCATGTAAATATATTTGGTAGCCATAACCACTAATCTGAAGTATCTGTGAACAATGTGGAACTCACAAGTGGTATTGGTAAGTAGAGGAAAATTCTGTGGTCTTGAACTCGCATCAGGCATGGTGGTAGGGGCGTGGGGAGTAACCCCCTGCTTATTTACTTATTTACTGTTTATTAAAGGTTAGAGTAGCACTGGTGTTTGGAGTATTAATAAGGCAGCGTCCTGGTCCATAACTTTAGTTATCAGAAGACAGAGTCTTTGGTGGGTTATGACCACTGATGACCATCTTGGTGAGACGTGTACACTTGAACATGCTTATTGCTCCCTGTGAAAAATGAGACTTTGTCCACATGAGGTTGTACAGCGATATGAAAAGTACTTAACAAGAACTCTTGGTCACCCCATCTCCTGAAATCTTATCATTTTCCTCCAGATAGAGTGGGATCCGTTTTGGAATGGGCTCCAGCCTGTCTGCAAGTGTGAATTCAGGGAATTCAGCACATCTTCCAAATCCTTCCTGTCCCCTGCTCCTAATGTCATCTCATTCCTCTAAGTACCTGATCTTTGTTCCAAAGCAGTAAACCCCAAAGCACAGTGCACCTGTCTGTCATCAGACAGATATTTCTGCATGTGAATGGAGTTGAACTAGAAGGACCGTGGGCCCTCCTCAGTGCTGGGGGAAGAAGCAGGTGAAATTGGAGAGGCTGTGGACGCAAAGACAAACCTGCCCATTTCCCTCTGTTGTCTGGGACATCGTGCTGGCGATGATGGAACCCTGGCAGTCAGGAGCCACTGGGAGTTTATTTTATCCCTTGCAAGTGAAGTATGCAGAGAACCAGCTGCCCTACGCCTCCCGAAAGAAGAGCCATCAAGCTCGAGCAGTCTCCCTGGGTGTCAGCCTGGGTGAGCCTGCCAAGCAGGCTTTGTGGGTACCACAGAGGAGCATAAAGAGCAGGGTCTTCGCAGTTAGAGTGAAGCTGAGCCCAGATCCCACTGTGGTTACTCACTGGCTATCTGACTTTGAGCACAACAGCAGGTCTGGCAGGATGAAGGTCATGAAGATAAAAATGTGTTTGTGTGAGTAAGGAGCTTTGCAGGATGCCTGCTGCACAGGGGGACAAGACGGGCAGCTGATCTGTCCAGAGTCCCTGCCTTGTGCTCCACCAGCCTCAGCGTCCAGCCTTGAACTGAAGCCCCGTCAGCTAAGTCTTGCTCTCTGGCCCGAATTCTGCTGACTCCCACCTCTGGGCCTTGACCCTGTTTTCATTCCTTTCCGCTACCAGGAAGCAGTTTCAAACACATCCGGCCTCATACCTGCCAACTACACTCCGAGTGGAAGTCGGTGCCCGCCGCAGTCAGCTCGGCGTCTGCTGGGCTCCCTTGGAGGGGAGACTTAATGAGTGCTTCTCGCCTGCCCTGGGCCACCTCGGAGGGAAACGCCTCTGCAGGAGCCTGGAATCTGTATTTTAAATCCCTCCTCCCACTTAGAAGGGCTACATCACTGTTTTTCACTCAGTTTTCCTTCCTTGAAGAAGTCTCCAGCATGCCGTATAACCAAGACCTTTGCAGGTAGTGGGTGTTTCATAGTTGTTTATTGAGTGATCAAAGGCTTTCTGTTGAATGTTCTTTTTTTCCTCACAGAGACATTTAGCCCTGACATCTATAAAATCATACTAAATTATTGGCACGTACTAGGCACTCAAGAAATATTGGTTCATGAACAGTTAAAACCTCGTTCACCCAAGGTGGGTGTTGGGAGAGTGACTTTTTGGGAGAACGCCCATGAGTACAGAAGCCTGAGGAGTAATGAGGAATAGGAACGATGCTACACCATGCAAATTTTAGGGTCCATGCTTCCTAATTCGTTCTGGAGGAAAGGGGTCTGGGTGAGTGAATTCTCGAGGGTTGCTGCCAGCTATACAAGCACAAAAAGAGACTATTTTTAAAGAATTTTTTAATTACGGAAAATTTCAAGTATACATAAGAAAGGGAGAAAAGTATAATAAACCTTAGTCTGTGTCACACGGCATCCACAAGGACCAACATCGTTACTATATTGGACTGACCTAAGCAATGTAAAATAAGGCATCTCAGTTTACTTTAAAGACCACATGAGAAGAATGTGTAAATAGATGCTTTCGGACTGGGTCAACATTCTCTGGGAAGATTTGGAGATAACATGTACTCCAGAGCCTATTTACATACATTTTTCAACATCTGGCTAACAATTCCTCTTTGAGTTGGAGGATTACAACATCCCAAACTCCGTGCAATCTCCGGATGAGTGTATATAATAGAGTCACTGTAGTTGTCTGTGAAAAAACAACTTATTTATTTTGCAAACTTTAGAAAACTGCGACTGTGTCCCCATCTGGGGGACAAAGAACCAGTGAGACCAGTTTGTTGTGGTCCCTGCTTTCAATGGTTCCAGATGTGCCACTTCCAAGCTGGTCTTATGACAACCGAGAGGGAGTCCTGGCGAGAGACAGGCCACATTTCTGGCCTCTTTGACTGTGGAGAGTCTCCGATTGTGGAAATTTCTATTCCAGAGCAAATCATTAGGAAATAATTAGCAGTTTCACAAGGAATATGACTAATGTCCAGGGAATCACTATCATTTACTTGGTTCAATCATACATTTCAATATAGGGTGATATTTCGTAATTACTGGGTTTAGTGCTCGTATCTTTTTCTTTCTTCAAAGCACAATAACAGGTGAGTATTTTCTACTTCCAGTGCAAGGTGATCCTTCAAGTGCTAATTGGGACTCTGATACTAGGAACTAAATCTTTGTATTAATTAAACTATTGTTTAAGGAGAAACCCATCATATCATGCTTAGTGAATGTAGTTTCACACTAAGCACATCGTAGTACTTAACATACATCGAAGGAATAAGGTCAAGTATACTTCCAAATATTTTTCTCGTTACTCATATGTTTTAATACCATATTAATGTGGCTTTTGTCGGGTTGAAAAAGCTCCCTATAACCAGAATATACTTTGGGGGATTCCAGATCCATGTTGATCATCTCTAACTCTCCGACCTCTCAGCTCTGCCTCCGACCCTCCTTCTTAGAGAAGCCAGCACTGACCCTCCTTAGAGAAGCCAGCAATGCCTTGGCTGGCACCTTCACCCGCAACTTCTCCACGCTGGAGAGTCTCAGACCTGCAAAGTTTCCCCTGGCCACTTCCTATCTTTCCATCTCTACCATTTACTCCTCCTGACCCAGTCTTCACACTCTTACATCCAAACGTTTTGCTCTTGACTCATCCACTAGGCTTCCAGGCCACCGGGGACATTACAGTGTCCCTTCTGGCTCTCAGGGACAATCTTCCCACAGTGTTTGCACCTGCGTCCTGATGGCTCAACTCACTGTCCGGCTGTCTTCTGCATTCTGCCGATTTCCAGCCCCGATTAGGGCTTCATCTGTATCTTCTTTTCTAAGCGGCTGAACACTTCGGGAGCAGGTAGCATCACCAGGCTTACTGGATGCCCTGACATGTACAGGATCCAGCCAGTTTGCGTAGGAACTCGACAACACTGGCTACGTGAGTTCCCATCTCTCCTTGGTTCACTCTTAAAATAATCTTACCTGTTATTCCGGTCCTTTGTACTCTCATTTATTTCTCCACCTACTTCCGCCCTCTTTTGACATCTATGCTAAGGGAAGCTGAAAAATCATTTGATTTGAACACTGAACAGATTTCACTTGGTCCCAATTACCACCCAGTTCCTTTACCTTCTACTGTTTGGAGAAGAATTTTCCTGGTTTCCTCCTAAGCCACTGTTTCCCTCTATCCTTTTATTCTAGTCCCTTCTCGTGACATGGACTCCGCTCCATCAGTCTGCTCCCCATATATTTTCTGGGCCTTCCTCCCTCAATAGCTACAGCCCTTCGCCGTCCTGCCCTAAGGAGAATCTTCTTTGACTCTGACTTCCCATCCATGGTGTTCCTGTCTCCTTCCTCATCCACAAATTTCATTTACTTTTGTTTGTTTTAATTCTCAACAGTCCCCGGTAGTCTCATCCTATCTTGGGACAACCTATCTACCTATCACCTTACTAAGAATGACTCGCAGCTCTGCACTTTTTTAGTCCTCGTCTGTTTTTCTCTAACCAAACCTTTATTTCTAACTAAATGTTGACCAGTGCATGCTGATACACTGCAGACACCTTTTAAACTGTTACCTCTGTTCAATGCATCCCTTGTGGTCCTGTGTTTTCCAATCTTGGCTAATCGACCCCACGGAGAATCTCTGTACCATTATCTTTCAAATCAGCCCGCTCTGTTCACTACCCTTCCAAAGCTGTTAACTCTCACGGGGACGATTGTAATAGACTTCCTCCCCCACTTTCATGTTGCCTTTCTTGCAGCGAGTGAAATCTCGGTTAAGTGATTTCCCATTTTAAAAAGCACTTTCCCAGTCTTTGCTTTATTTGTCTTTCTCCACCAGTGCTTTTGAAAATGCTGCTGCTGGAATCATCTTTCTGAGGGTGGCACCATGTTATACATCCAGCTCAAAGATTTTCTTTTCCTGTGCATCATCCTTTCCAGTCAAAGTCTTCCATGATGTGATTTCGATCCATCTCTCTAGTCTCAACTTTTCGTTCATTCTTGTAGCTGGGGACAAAGCTCTCAAACAGACCCTACGCCACACTCAGTTACCTTTTCTCAAACTCCTGCCTGTCGCCTTCCTCCCAGATTAGTGTCAAAAGGGTCCAAAGAAGACCAAAAAGAATCCCTTAAGCTTTCAGTCTCCAGCATCAAGGACCTTCTAAGGCAGATTCAAATCATTCTCCTCCAAAATGTTCCCTTCCCATCACCAAAGACACAACAGCCCCCAGCATTATGAAAAGCTTGGCCGATATCTGGAATACCAGGGTTACTCTGGTCTGTCTGGGCACACAGATGTCTGTTTCTATTCTCCATTAGAGCACACATCCTTAAAATAGAGGGTCAGAGTCGAATCCATTTTTATGTATAAGCCAACAGATGTGGAGGACTCCCATAGTAGGCACTTTGTTGCCTATGGAACTACTGAATTCTACATAAAAGTTTGCCTTCATTTAATCTGTAGACTTAAGGGTCAAATTTAACTTATTTTGGACAGTAAGATTTTTGTCGTTTTTGTCAATAATTTGATCTTCATCATAAATGTTTTACTCCCAATAGAATTCCTATAATAGGAATTATTCAGGGGGAAAAAAATCACAAAATCCATCATATCCTACAAAAACAAGTCATTGGCTGATATAACAAATAACAGATTAGAAGGAAGACAGAGTGCAGATGGGAGAATATATGTAATTATCGGGGGAATTTCTGATTAGAATTGAAAGAGAACATCTGCAGAGTTACTCACTATCTGCTACTGAATAAACACTTGGTGACTGTTACTTCATACTATCATACAACAAGTAAAGCATGTGGGAAAATTACTTCCTTTTTCCCATGTAGTCTATCAGTTTTGTGTGACATCTAATACTAACTTTGAACTGTATTCTCTTTTTGAGTCACATTTGTCCTTTTCTGATTATCTCAAGAGCAAGCAACAAATAGGGAGGCGTGTGAGGACCGAGCATGATGTAAGGAGCCGCGTGCACTGCTGATGAGGATTTGGCCCGCCTCTGTACCACTTGATATTCAGCGAAATAAATACTGGTGATAATTGTCACATTCCTAACAAAGACAGCTGCTCAGCCAGGCAACTCAAGCAAAGCTGTTTGCTACTGACAGCTTGCTTCAAATGTGAATGTTGCCATTAAGAAAAAATAGAGTTTCTGTATTTGTCATATTACCTAATATGTTGTGTTGGCAATGTTTCCTCTGGGGACCGAAAGACTATGCCTGATAATTAAATTCAGCATTCAAACTTCTCTCTTAGCTTAAGGTATTATTCTAAGGTCTTTAATTTTGTATGTGTATTTTTGGGGGGAGAATACTGGGGCTCGAACTCAGGGCCTTGTGTCTGTTAGGCAAGTGCTCTAGCATTGAGCTAAATCCCCAGCCCCAGTGTGTGTGTGTGTGTGTGTGTGTTAATACAAATGCAATATATCTGCAGTATAAAATAACGAACCCAAAGTTCAGAATGGTCTCAACTGGTGAGTGAGTCTCTTTTTCCACTCTCCCTACCTCTACTCCCCCTCCCTAGAGATGACATTTTGAATCATACACCGTGTAAAAACTACACAAAATAATAATAGTAAGCAACCAACTACACTTTGCTGCATTTTTCGTAGGACCTTAAATTTCAGAAAATCCCAATGTTGCAAGTTGCCAAAAGACAAATCACCACATTTTAAATTAAAATTTTAATAAAAATCTCTGTTCCAAAGCAATATTCCAGGGCCTGGAGTGTGGCTCAGTGGTAGAGTGCTTGCTTACCACACGCAAAGCCCTGGGCTCAACCCCCAGTACCTCAAAAATGGAACAAAAATCCAAAGCAATATTCCAAAAATATCCAGAAAGCTTTAGTCTCTATTCCTTTATTGAAGTTTGATTATCAAGAAGCATCGGAAGCAATATCACTCTTAGAACAGGGCAAGAACAATCCCCACCCTGAGCCTTAAACTTTTGGGCCCACATTCCAGCCTTCCTTTGGTGCTGGCCCTCCCCAAGACGTGAGGTGTCCCTGTGGCTAAGGGGATGCGCCACTCACATGCAGCCTGTGTGCCCCACCAGGGCACATGGTGGGTAGCCGGGCCAGAGGAAAAGTTTACAGCTCATATCACCCAAGCAACCTCCATGGGTTTGTCTCCACCTCTATCCCCCCAATACCACAGCCTGGGAACAAGGGAGCCACCTCTCCCCTTCTATCCTGCTGTGATTGGTATGGAACTCTGAGGAATCTGGAAATTTTAAATTCAAACCTGATCTCTCAGGTCATTTTGAAGGTGTCAGGGTAGAAGGATGTAAATTTTTATTTACTAATTTGTTTCATTTGCTTCGTAACTTTAGCATATTTACACACACATCTCGTGGACTTCAGCGTGGACTTTTGACTCAGATCTCCCAAATGTTGGAGCGCAGACCTGACTTGAAGATAATATCCTTGTAAAGCTCATGCAAACACTTGCCTTTCTACTTGAATTGTGTTTCTAATAACTGTTCAGGATAAAGGCAGACTGAATCTTAATATTTAAATCATTATATAGTTTTTTTGTTAATGAGTTAATTTCTGATGTCAGTTTCTGTCCCTTTTATATACTTACTGTAGAAATATCCAGTGAAGGAATATCATACTAGAGGTAAAACAGAGCTTGACTTTGTTCTTGAAAATAACAAATTCTCAGTCAGGTGTGGTGGCGCCTACCTATAATCCCAGCACTTGGGAGGCTGAGGCAGGAGGGTTGCTGTGAGTTCAAGGCCAGCCTGAACTACATAGCAAGACCCTGTCCCCAAAACTCCAAAACAAAAAATATTTTTCGTAGCTTGCTCTTCATTTCAAACAATGTTTTATGAGTCTGCCATCCTGTACGCTTTTTTTCTACCTGTAAATTATCTCTCTTTCAGTTGACAATCAGAGTTTTTAGAACAGGAAATTTTATTTAGGTCTAACCCTCAGTTTGGGAGACAGAAATAGGACACTGTGGAAAGGCAGCATGATCTTTGACGCAAAGAATCTTTTAGGAATCTTGGCTGTAGTATATTAATTCCTACAGATTTGGTAGGCTCAAATCTGTTGGCTTTTCATTTTCTATTTATTTTTAAAAGTTATTAACAGAGACACTGGAGGTAGAAGATTCCTGACAAAGGAAATTGCTTCTCAGCTATGGCCTCGGTTGACCAAGGGGTGGTTATTATTACTGTTTATTTAATGAGAGTCCTATAGGCAGGATGTGACCCAATTTGTTAAATAGGTATTCCATTCAGATGGTGTGTGTGTGGGAGGGTCACACTTTTTCATGCATTCTGATCTCCTCACACTACCCTTGACAGTGTTATTAGGTGCTTGTATATGTATTCAAGATTTCTCTAGGCAAATACAAGTTCTTTTTTTTTTTTTTTTTTAGATGGGACTCGGTATGTAGTTCAGGCTGGCCTTGAACTCTCAGCAATCCTCCTGCCTCAGCCTCCCGAGTGCTGGGATTACAGATGTGTACCACCATGTCCGGCCACCTATCAGTTCTGAGAGAGCATCTTTGTCCCTTCTTAAGCACTTTGTAGAATTATTATTCCATTTTATGGCTAACTTATCATTTATTTACTTTTATTAATAACTTTCATTGTTAAGGAACAACTTAATATTTGCAAAAAAGTATCAAAGTATTACAGAAAGTTCCCACATATCAGGCACCCAGTCTCCCCTATTATGAACACCTCAGTTTGGATTGCTATACTTGCCGCAATGATTGACCTGATATTGACGCAGGGTTATTAACTAGAGTCAATACTTCAAACGCTTTTTCCTATTCCAGGACATCATTGCGTCACATTTAGGCTCCTGGTAGCTGAGAGAGTTTCTTAGATTTCGTTTTTGGTGACCTTGACAGTTTTGAGGAATACTTACCGGGTATTTTGTAGAATGCCCCTCAGTTGAGATTAGTATTATTTGTTTGTCTGTTTTAGTGCTGGGGGTGGAAGCCAGGAGTTCCTGCATGCTAAGCACACACTCTACCACTGAGCTTCACCCCTTCCCCTGTGTAATTCATTTCCACACAGATATATTTTATACTAAAACCCTTTTGATGGATGCTTCTCCCCTGACCGATCATTTGCTATTACAAATCACGTGGCAATGAATAACTGTGCGTTTCACATAATGTGGGTGACAAAGGACAAATTCCCAGAAGTGGCCCTGGCAGGTTAAAGTGTAAATGTATTATAATTTTGACACTCTTGTCCCACCGCCTTTCATAAGGATCGTGTCTGTTTAAACTATTTCCAGGACAGTGTCATGTAAAACTTCCAGATTGTTGCCTATTTGATCAAAGCAGCATCACTTGGTTTCAAAGTTTGAATAATATTTTTCTTAATGTGAATGAAGAAATATTTTATATTGCTTATTATAGATTTTTCTGTCCTTATATTTTCTAATCCATTTTGTGTATCTGAAAGTTATTGGTTTCTATGTAACAACCCTAGATAGTAGAGATAATTTCAGTTCCGTGTCTCCAGGATGCTTGCCAAGCACTTCCACATGAGGGCTTCTGCTCATTCACTGAACTCTGATTTCAAAGGCAGGGCGTGTTCACAGGTCGGTTTCTATCTGGAAGACATTACATCCTCCTAAGGAGTTGATGTTGAGAGGCTTGAGTGAATCTCCAGGGAGGTTACATTTCTGGCTTCTCATAGGAACGCCATCCTGTCATGTTTCCTTCGCTTCCTGTACTTTGCTTACCCGTCATCAGCTAGGAGCTTTATCTCCATCATCCTTTCTTGGAAGAGCAGAAGTCCCCACCCGGGTGTGGAAAAGTGGCCCGCATCCTACCCCACCTTAACAGCAAGCCACAGAAAGGCAGCAGGTGCGTCTCCAGTGGCGGGGCACATCTGGCGTTAACATTTATGCTACCAAAGGGCCAGCGATGTATCTTAACTGCCCCAAGAAGCAAATCAAGAAGCTGCAATATTTTGGAGGAAAGCATCACTCTGTTCTTTTCCATCTTCATGGAGAATCCTCTTGTACATTAGGGAAAATTTTATGAATGAGCTCAAGAATAAGCTTTTCAAATGTAGGCAAGAAGAAACCCATGGCTTCGAGGATGGACTAAAATACACAGTTCTGTTTATGTCTCTAATTTCTTTAATAATCCAATAATTGATGGTGGGCCCCCTGTTGTGTTTGAGGTAGGATGAGCTTCAGGGATAAAAACGTGCTATGACACAATTCCTGATGTCCTGTGTAATTATAATTCAAGTAAATTTATGTTTTAATTGCTATTAAATAGATACATACAAATGAGTACTCAGTGGCTAACAAGTAATTCTTCTGGGGGCCAGTGGTAGGAACAGAGAGTAAGAAAGGCTTAGGAAGTCATAGATGAGATGATATTGAAATAAAAAAAAGGCAGCGATGATATTGGAGGACAAGTGAGGGTGATGGTGAGAGACAAACTCTAATCTCACGTGAGTCTGGACTCATTTTAGCCTCTTTAGAACAAGACCATCTTTCCCAAAGAATGGGACCTTCCTGTATCCGCTTTCTGCCTTTGTGACACCTGAGAAAATCGATGTCCAATGACGATAGCTTTACTTTGGCTCACTGTTTGGCAGTTTCCTTCCATGACCAGGCAAATAGACTCCCTGCTTTCTGGCCTGAAGTGAGGCAGCACCTCACCTGGGAATGTGCAGCAGGGAAGCTGCTTGATTCACCACCGGAGGGAAGTAAATACAATTACGGGGAGGCCCGGGTCCTGGTCTCCCTCCGAGGACATGTCCCCGATGACCCAACTTCTACTGGGCCGCAGCTCTTTAAAGTCCCGCCTTCTGCTCCTGGTGCCATGTACCGGGGACCAAATCCTTAACACGTGGATCTCCGGAGATATTTATCTAAGCCACAGCGCAAGGGACACTAGCTCTAAGTGACCTCGTCCCTGCCTGTCCTTTCAGGCTTGTTGCTTCCTTTCTCCTCATCAATTACCATGTTACAACTTTTACTGACCTTTCTGTTTCTTGAAAGAGTCAGGGTTGCTCCAACCTCAGGATCTTTGCACTGGGGTACTTGCCTCTGCTGCTCAAATATTCCTCTAGATTCACTCTTCTTGTTAGTCACCTCCACCAAAGCCCCACCTGTTATGGTTTCATAGAAAGTGGCCCCCTGCGAGTCATGAATTGAAGGGGTTGAGGATTTAGCTCAGTGATAAGAGTGCTTGCCTAGCAAGCAAGGCCCTGAGTTTGATGCCTAACACACACACACACACACACACACACACACACACACACACACACACACAAGAGAAGAGTCATGAATTGAGGGCTCCATTCTCCATGCAGCAATGTTCAGAGGTGGGGAGAGGTGATGGGGCCATGGGCATGCTGACCTCCTGCATCGAGGACCCATTGATGAGTTCACTAGCAGAGTGGGCTGGTGGGAGGAGGAGCCTGGTTGGAGAGGGGAGGTCATCGGAGGTGTGCCTTGGAGGGGTGTTTCTCTTCTTTGGCTCTTCCCCTTTCTCTCTGCTTCCTGGATGCCATGAGGTGAGCAGGTTTCCTCTTCCATTTAATCCAGGGTGTTTCTGATGACCATGGACTGAAACATCTGAAACCATGAGCCAAAACAAACCTTTCTTCCTTTATATTGTGTATGTCAGATATTCGGTCCCAGCAGTGAAAGGCTGACTGATATACCTACACCTCTGCTGTCTTTCTCTACACATAGCAGTGATTTCCCTTGAAGTATCCTTGTGTACTTACTTGTTGGCTGACTCCTATTTGAATGTAAGCACCCCAGCAATCTACCCAATTATAATAGTGCCGTGTGCATAGGAAACAATCAATAAATGTTTGCTGAATGAGCAACAATAAATTTTTTGTGGTACTGGAGATGAAACCTGGGACAGCACACGTGCTAGACAAGTACTCTACCCCTGAACTACATCCCCAGCCCAACAGATATATGTTGTTTCTTTGGGGTGTGTTGTAGTTGTTGTTTGGTTGATCAGTTTTTGTGATACTTAGGATTCAACCCAGTGCCTTCACACTGAGCTACCACTCCAGCCCTTTTTATTTTGAATCTCACTAAGTTGCCCAGGCTGGCCTTGAACTTGTGATCCTCCAGGCTCAGTTTCTCAGGTAGCTGGGATTACAGGCACACACTACCCTACATGACTGAGTGAACAAATTTATCCTTCTTATGAATAACCAGAAATGTTTCTAAACCTCTGTCTCTAAAGGAATAGAGCTAAAATTCAAAACTACTTTTTTGTTATTGTTTTCCAGATGGCTTGGGTCTTCTTTACCATGATCTGTTAACAGGGTATTAACTCCAACTTATATTTTGATGGCAGGCCTGGGCGTCAGCTCCATTTCACTGTCTTTAATGGGGGCTGTAACATGGAATGATGTGATTAGTCCATCTGTACAACAGTATACTGTCCATTGCCAAATCATGTTACTCTACCTTCTAGCTTACCTAAAACACCTACCTGGAAACATATAAACCATCAGTTCTTTCCTGGAAAAGAAGAGTAATCTCAGGTACTCTGTCATATTTCTACTCATAAAGAGAACAACAAATGATTATCGAAACTGGGAAATGTTCTTAAAACAATGTCCCCAGTGAGCTCTGCTGGGTTCTTTTATAGACAAAGGGGATTCTCTCCCTAGGAATGTCCCCTCACACAGCAGTGACTCCTCTGAGGACCAGCCCTGCCCTGGTGCCACCGCCCCAAGCAGACGCGGGCTTGGGATACATAGCCAAATTCACCAATTTTCCTCCAGGAACTACTTCAAATCTTCATTTTTCAAATAAAGATATTTTTCTCAATTGAATCTATGCTGCACCCTCTCAACTTCATCACTTAATTCAATAGCAATTCAAAGAAATGCCTTCTAAGATTTCTCAGTTTGATCTTTAGGTTATAGATAAATATATGATTTTCTTCTTTCTGGCCAGACCTTGCTTGCCACTTAAGCAGCAGCACATATGTCTTGCATTAGAGTCTCTTATCAGGCCCTCGAGATGTACTTCTACTTCCTGTTCATCCCAAGCTTACGTGCTGGGAAGCCGAATTATAATCATGCTTCTGTGCTATTTTTAAAACGAAGCTACAGTCTGAGTTCCTGGTTGCCTTTTAGAACCACGACCATACTGACACTTTCTCCTCAGAGGTGCTATTTCACACTATTTGTGTGGCTGACCCAAGAAACACCCCTCTGGAGACAAATAAACCTTCCAGCCTTCTTGCCGAGAAGTTTATTTGGTAAATGAGGTACAACAAGTTTCTGTAGAAGCTGAACAAAGCTATTGGATGGTATAAATTACATTTTTTTTCTTTGCGATACTGAAGTTTGAACCCAGGGCCTTCACATTGAGCTACACTCCCAAACTATTTCTTAAAATTAAAAAAAAAATTCTGATATAGGGTGTTGCTAATTCACTAAATTGCCTTCAGACTGAGCTTGAATTTGCAGTCCTCCTGCCTCAGCCTTCCAGAGTGCTGGGATTATAGATTGCCTGGCATACATTCATTTAACAGAGAGGCAGACAATAGAGGGGGGAAGCTAATTGGGCGAACCAACAAAAATAATAATCTTGTTTTTGAATTAAAGGATATATCTTTTTTTTAAAACCAAGAAAAGCAGCAATTTGACATGTATCTGTTACCTATTTAATCTGGGGTTGGGAGTAGTAGTCTGAGAAGCAGTTTGCTTGTTTATTGCTGGCGAGAGTTGGTATTAGTTGGTTTCTGTTTGCTAACTCACAATATGTGGCTTGGCTGCTCACAACTATTAGCTGGCTAGATAATTTTGAGCTGTGTGGCTACAATACACATAAAAACACACATGCACGCAATGTATCATATGAAATATAACACATGTGTATGTACCTATTACTACATACACATTTTTATATGTAAAAGATTTGGGGTAAATAATGTTCCAATGAGTCTTTCTCTTGGTTTCATAATTCAATTTAGAGATAGAATGCTTAAAGAGGGAGAGACAGGAGATCAAAGTCAATCCTAGAAAAGGCTGGACTTGGACTTTGGTTGTTAATATTCCCATTTACCAGAAATTTTTTTCACTTCCACTATAAACAGGCACAGGTAAAAATCACAGGTCAGCGAGCCACAGGACAAGTCTCTTTAAATTGTCCACCTGGAAAATAGACACTGAAGTTGTGCTTCCCACGTTACGAAGGACTCTACTCTCGCCTTCGGAGCCCTAATTTTGGCATCAAGGGGTTGGATCATTTGGGTTCAAACATCTGTTGTTTCTGGATGGCTTTAAAATTCCACTGTAAGCTCAAATATGCTCAAATTGCAAAGCATGTCCTTATGTGGAGTAGCTGCTCTGTGTGCGCTTGCCCTTTGCTCACGAAACTTCCAGAACTCTCCATTTGGGCCTCCATGTTCTGTTTTGTTTCTCTTTAATGTAGAGGTAACATAGCACATTTCTTCCACTCAGATCCCAGTTTCAAAGACACAATTTTGGGCATGGAATGCCGTTCTCCACGAAGTTTATTCTACATAAGTTTGGAATGCTCCGGAATGTATGTAAATACTTTCCAAAGTCAGGACTCGCCGCTTCCCCCCACTCTGGTACTTGCCATTGCTTGATTGCTCCATACAAATTTCTGCTAGAATGCTGCAAGTTCTGGCAAGATATTTTGGAAAAAGATCATTGCAGTCAGATAACCCATGAAAGGGTAAATATAGTACAAATGAACTTGTTTTTCTGGAAACTATTTGCATTATAGCTTTTGCCATTCCACAGGCAGCACCCCAGCTAAGAGATGAGGTTGTATGTAGCAAATGAATTAGCAGAACACATTCCTTGATCTAAACTGGGTGTGGTGGCTCATGCCTTTAATCTCAGCCCTCTAGGAGACTGAGGCAGGAGGATCACAAGTTTGAGTCGTGCCTGGACAATTTAGCAAGACCCCATCTCAAAATAAAATTTAAAAAAATTAAAAAGGGGCTAGGGATATAGATCAGTATGTTATTCCAGTACAAATAAAAATACATTCCTTATTTTGAAAGAGTCTTTGATGAATAAATACAAAAGGAGGTCAAGTTCTTCGAACTCTTCCATCAAACTCCTGAACTTCCTACTTCTGCATTCTTCCAAAGTTTTTGAATAATTTAAAAGCAAAGACAAATAGGCATTTACGAAAAGTAGAACTTGGTGAAGGAGAAAAGTGCATTGCCAAGGTGACTGGATTCTGGGGTCATTTAAAAGCCAGTGGGGTTCAGATAATGATATAGCTGATTCCCTCGCTTTGCAAATGAACTTTGGCATTGATTTTTTTTCCACAGTTATGTATCTAAAGAAATTATTTGGGAGGCTTTTTTTTTTGTATACAAACTTTGTGTGTTTCTCTCTCAACCCTGTAGTGATCATAAATTAATACAGCATGTACTGTCCTAAAAACGACTGTGTATTAAGTAAATGATTTATAGCACAACAAAACAAACCACACAAAGGTCTCGGCCTCTGAAGCCTGCAGCATGCGTGGGTTAAGTCTTGGATTCCCAGTGTCTGCGGTGTTCAGATAGCAGCCACCCTCTGGCCTCCGGGGCTCCTGCCCAAAATGTCTAGGGCTGTGGGCCTTCGGTGCTAATCTTCCCGAGGCCCTTCGACCTCTTTGTCTCCAGATGCTCCTCCAGCCCAGCCACTGGCTTTCCAGATAGCCCTCTCCATCTTGGCTTTGCTTTCCCCCAGCAGTAATTGCCATGTTTGGAAGGCTGCCCATCTCTGAACGTGCTCTATGGTTTCCTCTTTTCTTCAAGTTATTTTAAGAAGCATCACGCACCAATTAAATGTTTGGTTTTTTAAAAGAAATCATTAGAAGTCTTTCCTTATCTGCTTGGCTGAGAAGGCCTTATTAGGTTGCATCCTGTCTTTTATTATTACATTTTATTTTTTACCTAAAAAAAAAAAAAAAAAGCTGTGGCTGGGGGTTTAGCTCAGTGCTGAGAGTGCTTGACTTGCAAGGGCAAGGCCCTGAGTTTGATCCCCAGCACCAAAAAAAAAAAAGCTGTGCTACTGGATTCCATGTCCCCTGGCGGGGCTGTGTGATCATCCTGTCTCCTGGGATGGCCCAGGTTTGTCAGCAGGCAAGAAGGACCTCGGGCCTAGTCTGCTCAGTGGAGCTGGGTGTGCCGCAGACATTGTACTCGGGCTGGTGTGTGAACCCTGTAAACCTTGCTTAAAAGTTATGTGTAAACCATTGAGCGTGTATTTTGTAGGGCCACTACTTAAAATGCTAGTTAGCTATGACAAATATTCTGCTCTGTGTCAAGTCAAAGGAACAAGGGTAATGGTGACCCGGTAGCGTTTGCATCCTCACCATTTCTGGAGTATGAAGAGTTTTTCTATAGATGAACCTAAACAAATCTCCGATGCAAAATATTTATATTGACAGCGTGTGACATACAAACTGTTGACCAAAATCCAAGTGGTAGCTTTTTCTAAACTTTGCTTTTAAAGTTAGTAATTGCCCACTGGGCTTTGTGCCACATAGCTGTAATCCTGGCATTCGGGGAGGTTGAGGCAAGAGAACGAATCTCACATTCAAGCCTAGCATGGGCAATTTAGGGTGACTCTGTCTCAAAATGAAAAATAAACAAATGTAAATATCAAGTATTGCAAATATATACCAATTTAAAAAATAATAATAAAAAAGGGCTAGGGATAAGTTTGTGTGAAAACCCTGGTTTTGATTTCCAGTACATGAAATAATAATAATGTAAAGAATTAATAATTGCCATTTTCACATCCAAGCGTCAGCCCCAGCTCAGGCAGAGTCCATTTAGGATGGGCACAGCCACTGCATAGTGACCTCAGAGCAGCCTGGTGGCTGAAACATCAGAGATCCTGCTTGCCCTTTGAGTCCAGGACTGCCAAACCTCTCTAGCAATGGAAGTTTTCTGGATCATGGAAACCCTGTAGAATGCGAAGAAAGCTATGCATATATTAGTCTCAGCATGTGTGAGGAAGAGAGAGAGAGAGAGAGCGAGAGAGAGAGAGAGAGAGAGGAACCAGAGTTCTCTCCTAAATGAGTCTACAATTTGGGTAGGCAAGATTTCTCCTGTTGTGCCAGAGAGCAAGATTGGGGTTCTTCAGTTGTTTTAGTCAAAGAGGGGCAAGGAGACAGAAAGGGAGCCCAGAGTACACTGGGCAGTAGTTCTGCCCCCTCTGCTGCAGCCTAACATCATTGTACTTCAACTCTAACACCCAGGCTAATACCGGGCTCATATCTCTAAAACAGGACAATGGCAATTGTCATTTCCCTTCCTTCAGCCACTATGACAACTTGCAAATATTAACAAGTTATACTGGGAAAGAATTTTAGCCTCAAAAATGAAAAGCAGAGAAGTGACTCGAGGTATAGTTTACATATTTATTGCATTTGATAATTTTGTATTACTTTCTCCAAAATGGGCATGAATGTTTTCATTCTAATAATTCAACCCAACTTCATTTATTGAGTACTTATTATCAAAAAAATAGAAAAAATAAATAAGATTCTCTCTTTGGGTTGGTAAGTTCAGTTGCTTTGGATTTTACTTGAGTACCTCCAGAGGGGGTACATTATATACATTAACATTTATGTCACTGTTGGATCCTGTGATGGTTTAGACTAGATGTTCCCCCCAAAGCCTCATGTGGACATAGGTGGAGCTTGTGGGAGAGGATTGGATTATGAGAACTCATAGCTCACTTGCCAGGAGGAGGTGGGGTCTGGCTGGAAGAGGCAGGTCACTGTGGGTGTGACATGGAAGTGTTTGTCCCCCTCCCTGGCTCCTCCCTTGACACTCTCTGCTTCCCGCCACGATGGAGTGAGCAGTCTTTTTCCACCATGCCTCTCTGCCATGTTGCCCTGCCTTGGAGCCACCCGACTATGAACTGTAAGTATAAGCCAAAATAAACCTCTCCTCCTTTAAATTGTGGATGTCAGGTATTGTGTCCCAGCAACAAGAAAGTGACTAAGACAGATCCTTACCTATTCTCCCATATATAACTCACAGATACATCAGAGAGAAATTTGATTCTTCGTATCTGACAGTTTTAATCTAGTAAAGATTTCTGAATACAAGTCGTATCTGACAAGGAGAAAGATGTTCATGCATCCTTTCTGCTAGTTTATAACCAGGCAAAATGGTAGACGGAGGATGTAGGAGGAGCTGTCTATGGACACTTAGAGACCTACTGTCGTCAGTAGGGAGAACTCAGTTAGTTCTAAGGTCCCGCTTCTGTGCCATCATGGCTCACTCAGGAGCTGGGATTTGGAACCTTTCTAAACACTTAAGGATTGAAATGGAGATAGGATGTATGTTTATTTTCAGCCTCAGTCTCTGTATTAGTCAGTTGTCTGTTACTGTAATAAAATGTTTAAGATGAATGTCTTAAATGATGAAAAGTTTATCTTGGCTCATGGTTTCAGAGGTCCCAGTCCATGTTCACTTGTCCCCATTACTTGCCAGGCCCATGGCATGGGGGAGAGCACATGGCAGAGGAGGTATGCTTAACTCATGGTGACAGAGAAGAAAAGGAAGAGAGAGGAGAGGCCTGGGGTATTCCCTTCAAGGGCATGCCTCCCAATTACCTAACTACCTCCTGCTAGGCCCCACCTACTAATGGCTTTACCACCTCCCGGCAGTGCCATGCTAAGGACTAAGTCCTTAGCATACAGGCCTTTAGGAAACATTCCTGTTGCAAACTATAGCAGCCTCTATTAGGGTTTAAACCATTCAACTAGGGAGAGTCTCCAATTTCACTCCCTCCCAACATTTCACTAGTACACTCCAAATCTCCACGAGGGCTTACAGACCTATTTTAGCTGGTTCCATTTTGCTCTGGGTCATGTCAAGCTGAGATTGCAACATCAGAAGCAGTTCAACCAATCATTGTGTATAAACATCAGCCCATCTGTATAATGCAATCATCTGGCAGTACAGACATGAAAGATATCAACAGGGAGGATCCCAAGGCTGTCAGCATCCCAGGACATCTGGGGCACTGGGGTCACCAGGGTCACAGGAGATAATCACCAGTATCATGCTGGGAACACACATACAAACTGAGTACTGTGTAGATCATGCCATGAATCTCAAGACACGCAGTAAGTGTCCAGGGCCTGGGATGCTTCATCCCGGCCATGAGATAGCACAGCCCTTGTGAAGAAAGGACTGGCTAGGTTTCCAGGATAACATGGTGTTTTATTTCACCATGGTAGACTGCTGGGAAATCTCTGGAGGGCCTGGCAGCTGCGTCGTGTCTTTAGTGTGAAGCTGGGGAGTGGGAGGGAGACTCATAATTCACAAGAGGCACAGCCCTAAGAGAGCCATTCTGAGTATCTGAATCAGATGCTGAGGGGGAGCGGCTAGTCCAGTCCCAAGTCAAGAATGCTTTTTGTCTGTCCTTCTCTCCTTATCGGCTGTGTCCTCATGAAAAGATCATTTATGGACAGTGGAATGACTGCATCCCAGCCAGCTTCTGTTTCTCTTTCCTTCCCCGACTGCTGCTGTCCTATAAAAAGACCCTTTGTGAGAGACCGAAAGAGCAGATGCTGCTCAGATAGTATCTTAAATAATTTTCAAGGAGGGAGTATTTTATCCTGAATTGGTGTAACACTATTTTTGTGTTAAAAGTAGTTCTACTGTTGATCCAGATAGTCCAGAAACTTGAGACACTCTTACGGCAAAGAAGCGTTTTATCCGATCTCTTTTAAAGAAATGTAAGGTACGGGAGGAACTGGTCGATGGGATGGGATGAAATGGACGCCGAGTGGCATCATGGACTGAATGTGTCAGGGGAACCTGGGGAAGGGGCAGAGGGAACATAAAGTGCTGGAAAAGGTGTGAGTAGCAGTAGGAATGGGTTTTGGGGATGCAAAAGTGAGTCTCGCTTACTGGGCACAGAAAGTTAGAAGTAGGTCTCATCCTGCTGAGACTGAAAACTAGCCTTTAAGTTTTCAACTAGTGTCCAGTCTAGCTACAAGGTGTCACAGAAAAAATACACTGAATGAATGATTAAAGTAAAAAATAATTATTAAAAGTAAAAGACACACTGCCATGGATCCCCCTTAAGATACTTCTCCTTGCTTCAAACACACTCCAAGCCACTTGTCCTGTCGTCCTTGCCACTTTCTGAGGCAGTTCTGGAAGTCCTCTTTCATGAGTGACTTGAGTTGCTCTTTTTTGGTTGCCTCATTGTCCTTCACTGATTCAAAACATTGACCTTTCACGGTCATTTTGACCTTCGAGAAGAGCCAGAAGCCGCACAGTTCCAGACACAGTAAATAGGTAGATAAGGATACATCATGTATTTATGAGATAAAAATGGCCATAAACATTTGATCACTGAGGGGTGATCCAAACATATAGTGAATATTTAAATGAAAAAATTCACCATGGTAAAAGACACATTGCCGTTAATCCCCTTCAGAATACTTAAAATACTTTGCACACACTTATCTCATCATTCTTGGCAATATGTCTTTTACTGTAATAAGTATTTTTAAAATTTAAATATTCATCATATTTTTGATCACTCTCTTGTACTTCCATGGTGGAAAAGGTTTTAAACACAGATAATAAAGAGGAAAATAGCTTAAATCCCACCAGTCATAGAAAAATGATGGTGGATGTTCCGCTGCAGATCCTCTCTCCAATTTTCTTTGCAAATTCATCGTCCTAGTTTGGGTTCCCCAGAGGCCCATCCTGAGTGGACGATTCGAGTGTAAGTAGTTTATTCAGGAGGTGATTGCAGGAAGCACTGGCGGGGGAATAGGATGGTAAAACAGGAAAAGGAAGGAGGGAGAAGTGAAAGGGGGCACACTGTGGAGCCAGGAGGTATCAGCTGGAGTGAGGCCATGCTGGGGACTGGGCAAGAGCAGCCGGAAATCCCTGAGCGATCCTGCCTGTGCATGAGGCTGGACTACGTCTCCTGACTCCTGGAGGTCAAGGCGAGTGGAGCATCAACTCTCTGCATGGGTCTCCCTTTGCAGGAACGGACCTCAGTGTGTAGTGGAGATGTGGCTGCTATATGAAGACACAAACTCTTTTTATTTCTAAAATAACTTTTTGTGCATCTAGCTTTGTATTATGCATTTTCCTTGCATTTTTCATGTAGTTCTTACAGAAGCCCAGTAAGCTAGGTGAACTCAACCCCTCATGGGGTTTGAGGCTGGTAGATGTTGCAGTCAGACTTGCACAGATTAAATTCCTGAAGGCACAGGAGCGATGATGCACCCATCCAGGGAGATCTGATGACTAACTAGTCACTCTTTTCTTCGGTGCCCTTTCTCTTCTTTGTGTCAGCAAGGTGCTTTTTCTTTAGGACAGGAAAAGTACTCCCTGTTTTCTGAGACTCTTGCTGGAAACCTTGGGACCAAAAAGATCGGCAACAGGCACTTGTCAGTTGTGTCTGCTCCGCTCCCCTCCTCACCTCCTCCTGGTGCACCGCCTTACTCCACCGGAGAGAGAGCGATCCATCCCTTCTCTTTGTGGCTGTAGTGGGCGCCAGTGTTCAGCCCACAGCATAAG
Organism: Hystrix cristata; assembly: GCA_004026905.1. Taxonomy (NCBI): domain Eukaryota; kingdom Metazoa; phylum Chordata; class Mammalia; order Rodentia; family Hystricidae; genus Hystrix; species Hystrix cristata. The sequence continues at coordinate 29,702 of PVJO010007340.1, forward strand.
TATGTGGCTCGGGTTTGGCGAAGCCACCTCACCATGCGCTCAGCTACATCAGCCTGAGCCATTGAGAGCCTGCCCTGGGAATCTGCATGCACGCTTTGGGGGACAGAAGCTTTCTCTGCCGATATCCCCAGAGCTAGAGTGAGATGCTATCACTAGGGCCTGTTGGAACTATGCTCCACTTTCTCTCCATAGGACAGCGAGCATGAGCTTGCTCATAGGAGGAGAGACTGGGGGAGGCACAAAGATCTGACTACCGCTAAGGCACTGCCGTCTTCTAGGGTCCACAGCCCTTGGGCTACTCATCGCTGAGCTGAACAGACAGAAAGCCATCACTTCCTTCTTTCCTGTTTACTTGTTTGCTTGTGGATAATTTGACTGGGTTTCTGTTTCTTGCAACCACAAAGTCTTGAGTAATTCAGGGCCAATGGTTTCTGACCACGAGGCGCATTTGTGCCCCATAAATGATATATTGAAGCAAGAGAATGGGCGGGGAGAGGCTCAAACTATGACAGGACAAGAGTGACCCTTTTCTATCCTTCACAACGCTATCTGCCTCCACGATTCCCAGGTCAATTCCAGCTCTCTGACACATGAAGAACCATGAAAGAGGCATCTGCCTTCAGGAAATACTGAACAGCAATAGCAACATCAATCTGATTTCCTATCGACTTCTGTCTTCTGCCTGCAGCTACTGATGGTATTTGTCAATCGGAAGTTGACTAATCGGGACTATTGGATTTTACTCGCCTGTTCTGGCAACACAAGGATGTGGAGAAATCTGGTTGCAGGGGATGCTCGCTGTGAATTCTAACCTCTAGCTAAACCAGTGTCTGGCTTCTGTGAGCTTCCAAAGATTCAGTGGACTCAAGATCCCAACATGATTTTATTAATTGGGAAGATACCTTTGAACTAATAGCTGTCATTTATTAAGCGCTTCTTATACGTTGGCACTGTGTACTTGGAATTTGTGCATGTTATTGTACTGTAATACTCACACCGTCCTGCAAAGTGGTATTAATTCATTTCTTGTATGGATGACTAAATCAACCCGCAGAGAGGTTAACAGCCAATATCTCCCTCCCAACCCATGCCTATAAGACTGAAGATTTCCCCAATCCCCCTCCTGCCTCCACTGCTTAAGCCCTGGGGGGAAGCAGTAATATCCCCTCTTAGCTGCTGGGGTTTAGCTTTAACATGTTCACTCTTAGAATATGCAACAAGGTTATAAATCTAATCCTGAACTCCCAAGCACGACTTTCAGAGAGGCTGTCTGGTCCTTTGCTATCCCAGCAACCACTGGGCCTTAAACTGAGCACGGAGGCCCCTACTGGGTGGGGTGAGGCCTCAGCTCAGTGAAGCTGGAGCTAGAACCCCCAGAATTCCCTGAGGGCCTGCAGCTTCTCTGTTGTTGCCCGCCACTGCCAAACAGGAGTCTTTTTAGACATTTCCCCCTATTTCACTCCCTCATGATGAAAATACCACACCCTGTGTAGATAGCGCTATATTGTAAGTGTATCTATGCTTTGTACACAGCAAGAGTAAGACATTTTTTTTCATTGCCCAAGGAATCACCTCCAGTAAGAATGCATATGCTAGACTAAAAGGGACATTGGGACATAAAAACCAGGTGCAGCAGATGGCCCAGGATCAGATCCTGGCTTAGGAAAACCAGCCATAAAGGGGAATTGGGAGACCTGTGAGGAATTTTCACATGGACTGAATATTTTTGTTAGGTGTGACGGTGTTATTTTAGGAAAAGGTTTCTATTTTTTATGGAGGCATATAAAAGTTAAAAGAAAAACACAGGAAAGAAATCTTGGTTTGGGGAAGGCGTTTTTATTTATTATGAGCTGATTGCTCCGCACTCGTGGGCTTCCTTTGTTTGCTTGTGGAACACACATTCCGGTGAAGGGGGCAGCTGGGCATTGCAGGCAGACATTTGGCTTTTAGGGGAACTACTGGGCTCAGTGCAGCTGAACGGCGAAGCTGGTGATGCCTTGTCTCACAGCGCACCGCAGGGTCTTGTCAGACAGGCAAAACTTCCGAGAAACACTGGATAAAACGGACTCATAAAATGTTAACTTGCTTTTTTTTTTTCTTTTTTCCAGCTCTAGGGTATTTTATTCCTTGGGAAGTTAAACCCTGTTTTTCACCAAGAAGTATCGTGAAATATTTATCCCAATTATAGTGCATCATCATCTTATTTTATCTTGTGATGAAAAATTTTAGATGTCAGCTTAAAATATGTGAGGAGTTGCGTGGCTTTAAAAATTCTTTTGGGAGTTATGTAAGCAAAACGTTTGAAGATCTGTGGGCGAAGATAATGTATTTCAAGTAAAACAGTCTCTCTCCTCTCTGTCTCTCTGTCTCTGTCTCAGTCTGTGTCTTCGTCAGTCTGTCTGTCTGTCTGTCTCTCTCCATCCTGTGTCTCCCAGCATGAGAGATTGAACCCAGGAGTGATCTACCACTCAGCTACACTTCCAGCCCTATTTATTATTTTTTTTCCCCAGGCCCCTCTTTGTATATTTCTTTAGTCGCTTTTCTAGCCAGCTCACGCCTCTTCTACAAAGATGCACCTGCTTCCTGCCTTCCTGCGTCTTTTCTCCCCAGTCGTTGCTTCTGCGCCGCCCCCCGAGCCCCCTCCCAGCTTCCAGGAGGATAAACCGGAAATCATTCCAAGTGTCAGCGAGAGAAGTTTGTCCCTTCCCTGATAGTTCCAATCAGTGTTAGACTGAAAAGCCGAATGTGAGGGGCCGTATGTTTTTTTAGACAGATGAATCATTGGCACACTGCTCGCTGAGGGACGTCTAAATCGTTTCACGGAGTGCAGTTTTAATAAAAACCCTCCCATAAGGCGGAAGCATCTGGCGTGATGCAGGCACTTGCTGACTTCTCCTGGGTCCGAGCCCCCCAGGCACGTCGCGCCCCACTTCTCAGGGGCTTTTCACTACACAGGCCTGACTTTGTTGGCCTGCCTCCCACCAGGTCCTGCGTATCATTCCCATTACTGCTGTCTGTGGTTGTCTAGTCTTGGCTTAAGCTTGGAAAATTCCAAAGAGGAGCGCTGTACCAGTTCTTAGGCCAGAAGCGAAATTCTAACAAGGTCTGTTTGTTGCTTGCAGACAGAGTCTGCAGCTCTTGAAAGAGGATTATGTAACTGTCAGGATTTAGATGAGCTACACCCTCAAGTCAGAAGCCCCCTTCTCTCTTGACTGCAAGCCTGTTTTGCCAAGCAGGTTCCGTTCGTTAACCCATCCTGACGTCAGACTCAAGATTTCTCACCCGGAACTCTGTCTTTTCCATTTCGGGCTCCCCGCCTGGGCGTCCTCCGGGGAAGCCTCCTGTCACACCCACCTCCTCTAAGCCTTCAGAGTGGCCTCTGTGTCCACAAGGAATTCTGTCAAGTTTTGGGGCTAATGTTCCTCCCTTCCAGAATGTTCTATCTACTTTTTTCCCCAAATATATTTCCTACAAATACCGAAATTGCTCTTCAGATTTCCTCTGGATGTGTGTATGGTTTCCTCCTTGTTTCCTCGGAGTCCCTTCTCAAATATCACCACAGGAGAGAGGTTTTTATTCCAAATTAATACTGCAACAGTTCGTCCTGACCCACCCCTCACACTTCCTTGTTTTATTTAGCACTTATCTCCATGCGTTATATCTTTATCATGTCTCACCCATTTTTCCCCCTGAGGGCAGGGATTCTATTTTTAATTTTGCACTGCAGGGATGGAGCCCAGGGCCTTAGGCAGACTAGGCAAATGCCTGCCACTGGCCTACCTTCCCAGCCCAAGGGTAGGGCTTTTCATTAGTTTCATTCATTGCCATATCTTCAGTGATCAGAAAGGTCCCGGCCCATACCTGGCACAAGTAGATATGTATGGATTCAGCCAGCAAAAGCATGAACCCAGAGAACATGTCAGGGCACTTAAAATGTGTCAAGTACTCTCCTGTGCTCCAGAGAGGTAGATATAAACCAAATAGAACCTTTTTTTCCTTTTTTTTTTTTTTTTAATTTGCAATCTCTTGGGGGAAAGTGTGAAGTGTGAAAACGAAGTGTTTGCCAAGCTCAAGTGGAACATGTTGGAGGGAGAGGAAGGTGACCAGGCTAACGAGCCCTTCCTAAATTCGAGGTGCCCGCACCGCAGAGGGGGGCCTTTCAGCCCCTCCAAGGAAATGGCCTGAGAGGTTCTGCTGCTCCTGATTTCACACAGAAGAAAGCTGAATCTCTTTACTTTCTGTAACTCTAATTTAAGCTGAATCTGAAAGGTACTTTCTAGCTCCCAAAGTTCTATGCTAGGGAAATAATCCAAGTCCTCTGATGCAAAGCCCAGTGTGCTTCGTACTATAGTAAGTTGTCTGGCTTAACCTGAAGAAGGTACCACGGATGTAGGTCCTCTGTGAGAATTCGTCACAGCAGAGAAAAGGGCAGGAGAGTCACCCCTGACTAAACGTCCCAGCCCACTGCCACCCACAGAGCTCTCTCCCTTCAGACTTCTCATTCCCTTCTATATTACATCCATTCATTTATTCAATCAATCAATCAATACTCATCAAATAGTTCTCATATGCCACGCAACGCATTATATTCTGGTGTCACTGGGATGCACGAAAACAAAGCCCTTGTTTCCATGGAGCTTTCATTCTATAAATATTTTGCATAACACTAGGAGAAAAGCAGTATATTTAATTAGAGTTACAGCCTCATAGTCTAGCTGAAGGCCTTGGAGTGAGGTCACTTAACTGCTCTGCATCCCAATTTTTATATTTGGAATAAGAATAATTACCCATGTCACCAAGATGTGATATTGTAAGGCTCCAATAAGATGAAAATACTTTGAACCACAAAGTACTAGGTATTGTGTTTTAATAAATCCACGATGCCCACTGCCATGATGGCACGAGCTTGTAATGCCAGCACTGGGGAGGCTGAGGCAGGAGGATTGCAAGTTCAAAGCCAGTTTGGGATACATAGAGAGTTTAAATCAAGCCTGCATTGCATAGCAAGGTCCTGTCTCAAACAAATAAATAGCACTAAGATGTCATTGGGTTTTTTGGGGTTGGTTTTTTTTTTTTTTTTTTTTGTGCTGGGGATCGAACTCAGGGCCTTGTGCTGGGGAGACAAGCATCCAACCACTGAGCTAAACCCCCAGCCCCGATGCCATTGATTTTTAAGAAACAATTATGTACCATTAAGAAAAAAAAATTTTAACCGATATAACATGCCATTTATTGCAAGACCTATCACAATTTTGGAAATGTCAAAATGTGCAAAAAATATGCATCTTAGGATTGTTGAAATATGGTGTAAGGAAGCTATTATTATCATTCCCTGTGGTACCTCACATATGGTACGTATTCGGAGAAGACTGAATTTAGCAGGGCATCTCCAAGAAGATGAATGAGCTAAGTGCTAGGATCTATTTCTTAGAGAGTTTCAAGCTCCTTCCTATCTTCCGGTATAATTTTTTTCCTAGCTAGATCATTGCAGCCATTTTCTATATTGTAGAACTTTGGCTCTAGGATCGCCTATTTTCCATGATGGTCTCTTGACTAGGATGGCCATGTTGGCCCCAAGGCATTATCTGTGGTCTATGACGTGAGGAAGAAATGAGCATCCTGCTTGTTTGATAAGGGAAGTCTCCATGCCATGCCTGTATCCTAAGACAACTGCACCTTGGTCTCTCCAGATGCAATGCTTTCCCAAAACTGGGCAGGGAGGTGCACCTCTGTGGTCCCAGTTCCTTGGAAGGCTGAGGCAGGAGGCTCCCTTGAGCCCAGGAGTTAGAGGCCAGCCTGGGCAGCATGTCAGATCCTGCCCCTGCCCCCAAAGAGGGTGCTTTACTAGATTTAATTTTAATCACATTGGCATTGCTAAGCTTGTAACTAGGCTCTCTGCCTCTGTCTCTGTTTCTCTCTCCATCCTGTGTTTGTCCCCACCCCGGGCCCTTTTTGCTTTGCCTCTCAGGACACTCAAAAACAGATCTGTGATTCTCTGTAACACTGTACTCTAACATTAGCTTCATTCTTTTTGTCTGACCTTTACTTTTCCTTTCTCCTAAACTATAACCTATTTTTTTCAGCATTACATTATAATAATTTTCAAATATGCAGAAAACATGAAAGAACTTTTTAGTTAACACCCATATGACTACTGTCTAGCTTCTAAAATTAACCTTCACTTTACATGATTTACCACAATCTACCCATGTAGCCATCTCTCTGATCAGTCTTCAGTACATCTTTTATTTATTTTTTGCTATAGTTCAAAAGAAGCTCCGTCCATCTACCTAAAGAGTTCCATACTCTACCTCTAAACATTTTATTCTGCATATCAACAACTACAGTTCAAAAAGCAGCAACAAGGTATATCATGTACAGTTACAAATCCCCTATGATGAATGTTGTCACTATGTACATCTAAAATGTACCATTAAAATAAATTTTAAAAGCAAAAAAACCAACTACAGTTCAATATTTGGTTACAGGCAGTTCTTTTTTATGGTTGGTTTTTAGTAAGATAAAATTTAAATACAGTGAAATATATATATATATTTGAGATAGAGTCTCACTATGTAGCTCAGGATGGGTCTAAACTCACTATGTAGCCCAAGTTGGCCTCAAACTCTTGGTGATCCTCCTGCCTCAGCCTCCCAAGTGCTGGGATTACCAGCATGCACCAGCTTGCCTGGCTCAATGATTTTTGACAATTGGAGACATTTGTGTAACGCAAAGCCTGATTAGATTACAGAATATGACAGTCATTCTAGAGAGTTCCTTCATGTCCCTTCTTTTGCGCTCACAACCTCAGAGGCAACTACTATTCCTAGTTTTTCCCAACATTTTGTAGCACTTCACATAAATGCAATCACACCATGTTTTCTTTCTGTTTTTCTTTTTTTTTTTTTATGTTGGGGATTGAACTCAGGGCCTTTACACTGAGTTACATCCTTGGCCCTTTTCATTTTTTGAGATAGGCTCCTCCTAAGTCACTAAATTGCCTGGGCTGGACTCAAACTTGCACTCCTCCTGTCTCAGCCTCCCAGGGTGCTGGAATTAACGACCGTGCACCACCACAGCCAGGTGATACATGGTGTACTCTTTTCTCTGTCTTCTTTCACTCAGCACAATGCTTTGCAGACTTGCCCGCACCGTCAAGCATGTCAGAGTTCACTCCCTCAGAATGCTGAGTGGTGTGGAGCCCCCTCGGTTGGTCTGGCAATTAAAGCTGCTATAGAAGTTTTGGCGTCGGTCTCTTCATGGAAATATTTTCATACCTCTTGGCTACGTACTTCGAAGTGGAATTGGTGGGCCACAGCATAAGCGTTGATCTAGAGTCACAAAAGAAACTGTCGGATGTTGCCCAAAGCGGGTGTACTACCCACAGTGTGTGGGAAGTCAGGCTTTCCTGTGCTTTGTGTGCCCTTTCCCCTTCCTTAGCTGTTCAGTGGGTAGCAGGATCACATGGTGGGTTTAATTTACATTTCCCTGCTGATTAATGACATCGAGCATCTTTTGAAGTGCTTATTACCCATTTATATGTCTTCCTTATGAAACGTCTGTTCAAGTCAATCCAAGCTAGTTTTTCTTTCTCTTTTAATTTTTAATATGTAGAACACTTTACATGTTCTAGATACTAGTTCTTTGTCAGACATATGGGTTCAAAATCATATGGCTCAGCCCATGGTTGCCTCTGTGTTCAAGTTTGACCTGTATTCTGGCCTGGTTCCCACCAGCTTTGGTCTCCTGGTGAACTTCCCTGACGCTCTAGCCATGGCGAGAAGCCGCCAGGCACCCACGCGCCCTCGGGGTGATGAGTTTGTTCCTGCCTGGCCTGTTGGGGATGAGGAACAATAGAAAGCTGCTCAAGAGTGGCTGTGGTCTGGAGCCATCTCTGCAGGCATCGCAGGCCTCCAGCCCTGAGGAAAGACATTTGGGCCAGAGACCTTTCTGAAGGTGGAGATGTTGCCTTGGGAGAGGGCTGGAGACAACAGGGCCGGAATGTATTTCCTTCCATGAACTTGACTCTGATTTCTTGCTTTGAATGGGTGCCAGTTGCTAAGAGTTGTTTTCTTTTCTTTTTTTTTTTTTTGGTGCCAGGGATCGAATTTAGGGCCTTAGGGCTTGCAAGACAAGCACTCTAACCACTGTGCTAAAACCCCAACCCAGGAGTTTTTCCTTTATTCCCTCCTAAACTGTTTCCCCCCCCTTCCTCTCGTGACTCAGCAGAGGCAACAAGCTTTGGAATAGGACTTTGTACATGCGTATGGAGTATGTATTCATCTATTTCATTATAAAAAGTACTTTTTCTGTTTATATCAGTTTCTTGTCAAAACTTTGATAAAACAAAGAAATATTGACAGAAGCACAAGTCAGCCGTAGTCTCACACCCAGATATGAACCAGGGTGACATCGTCGTCAATGTCAGTTCTACCTCTTGGCTCTGCATCTTATCAGCCTGGTACTTCAGGTCTCTCTCTTATCTGAGGGAAGATAACAGCCCTCTTGAACGAGCTGGAAAGAGGAAAATCAATGTCTGCAACATCTTTGGCAAATCACAGACCTTTAATACATATAAGGTTGCTAAATGAGGCTTTAATTGGAGATTAAGAATCATAGTCTCTGCCCCACTCTAAATTCTTATTCTGTGTGCTAGGGATTGAGCCCAGGACCTCATTCATACTAGACCAATGCTCTGCCCTTGCAACTACACTCATAGCCCCTTAAACACCTCCAAGCAGACAGCCCTTGAAGATGGAAAACAGATCACTGTTACTAGGAACAAAGCGGGGGTGGGGCGTGTTGGCACACGCCTGTAATCCCAGAACTCGGGAGGCTGAGGCAGGAGGATCGCTGCAAGTCTGAGGCCAGCCTGGGCTACATAGTAAGTTCAAGGCCAGCCTGAATTGCTTATTGAGACCCTGTCTCAAAAAAAAAAAAAAATTAGGAGCAAAGGGGGCGGGGCCAAAGGGTCGCACAGGGGCAGGAGAGGTTTGAGATGATGAAAGAGTTTTGTATCTTGGTTGTGGTGATAATGCCCCGCCTGTATGTGATAGCTAAACTACACACCAAAAGGGCACTTTTCTTGGACGTAAATGATGCTACCATAAACCTTGCTTTTCAAAAGACTCCTTCAAAACAAAGTCTTAAGTTTCTTCATTGATTTTAAATTCACCCTTCCAGCTCCCCTCCATTTCCCCCACCAGTTTATCTCTTCTAGATTCTTGAGGCCGTTTACCTTCTGGATGCTATTCTGAGTGCTTCTTTAGCTCTCCTGTAAATTGTCATACTGGAGTCTTTGTTCCTGGTCTCCCCACTTCGTGCATATTCTATTTCCCTTTTGAATCGGATCTCTGTTGAGCTGGGCTCAGCTGGGCTTCACAAACAAAATGTATGGCTGTCTCACTAGTCTTTCTTTGTGTCCGAAGAGGTCTGATGAAGGCCACTAATTATAGCTAGTGAGGTAAGAGAAAAGCTGGCCCCGAGTCCTTGTGTGAGTGGTTAGACAGAGTGTTTTAACATCTTCTACACTGTTCCTTCTCTGTGAACAGAAGAAGCAGAAGATGTGGAATATTTTTTTTTTCCCACAGTACTGGGGATTGAGCCCAGGGCCTTCACACTGAGCTACATCCCCAGCCCTTTTTCATATTTTATTTTGAGACAGAGCCTCACTAATTTGTTAAATTGCCCAGGCTGGGCTTAAACTTGTGATCCTCCTGCCTCAGCCTCCCAGAGTGCTAGCATTACAGGCATGTGGCATCATGCCTGGTGACTTGGAACAATTTTTATGCATAAAAGTAAGTGTCACACGAGCCCACAGTGGAACGTGTTATTGTTACTTGTAACTCCTTTTGATAGAGATTTGGCTGTTTAAGAATATATGCTGATCACACATCCTGAATATTCCACGCCAAGTTCTCTTGAAGATACTTATATTCTGTAGAAGAGACAATGTATCTTGATATGACTCATAAATACAATTGCTAGACTCCTAAGTTAAATGTATTCGTTCATTTTTTGTTTATTTTTCCAGCCTGGAAGTATTTACTGAGCACACACTGCTTAGTACCAGGCTCTCCAATAAGCTCTGGAGAAACAAAGAAATAAAATTATCCTTGAGACGCTAATGTCATTCCGTGTTGGGGTGGGGCGCGGACAGGCTAACAAATGGGTTCGGTTTCTCCAGGGAACAACTGCATCCAGGAAAAGAGCCAATAGAAGGCAGGCTCACATGTCATTTACTGAGAAAACTTTTAAAAAACTTTACTGTGTATCCGCGTTTATTTTAATCACACCCGTAACATAAACCTGTTTTCCAACACAAGTATTAATTAGGAAGATCTCATCAGACAGGCATCTGTAGAAATACGCAGTACTCAAATGTACATCGCATATTAAAATTCTCCCTCTGACTCGTTTGATGCCACTGCGGCAGTTGCCAATCACAGCCCGCATGCATGGAGTTCTGCCAAGCTAAGCAATGTGCCCACACCCTTCCTATTGCTCTTGCGACTTGGTGGAGTAGGTATTGTCCTCCTGCTTTGTGCAGGGAGGGTCTGGGAGAGGATGAGTGACCTGCCCCAAGTCGCTGAGCCCTGAGAGAGGAGGGAGGACGGATCTGCGTCAGGCTCTGCCTTGAATCACTCTGGCCCTCATTGTTGGCACTCTGTCCGCTGTGTCTCTGGCATGCATTTATTTAAATCTCTGAGGCCACCGGAAAGGAAAGTGAGAAAGAAGGAAGTAATTAGGATGCAGTTCCTGCCAAAGCAACTCTGTAACCCAATATCCACGATGCAGCCAGAGCGACCCATTTAGATGCCAGCTGGGCAAGTCGCTCCCTGGGGATCCCTTGGGATTCAGCCCATTCGCCCATCCCAGTGACCTGGCCCCTCCCGTCCTCTTCCCTAGAGCTCTGCCAGCCACACTGTGGTCTTTTTGTCTTTTTCTCCATCCCTCGTGCTCCCTCCCACACTTGAGCTTTTTGCTCCCAAGGTTCTTTTTGCCTGACGACCCCGAGAAGCCCTCCTGCCTCTCCCTCCCGGTGTACATGGCCCATTCAAGAAGCCTGTGTGAGCGGGCAGCCCAGCTTGCCCACTTCCACACCCGCGTCAGCCTCTGAGGAGGCCACAGCTGGTTGCAATCCACAGACAGGTGCACCTGCCCTGGCCATCCGGGAGGGCAGGACGGCGGCTCTGCTCGCCATTCACCCGGCCCCTGGCCCTGGGCCGGCAGACAGCAGGCGCCCAGCAATGACTGTCAAGGACTGGGGACACAGCGCGCCGGTGGGGCGATGGCTCGGCTTGTGCAAGGCCCTTGGTTCGATCCCTGATACCCTTAAAAAGATTGCTGGAGGAACCTGAACCTTTCCTCTCTCGTCCTGTAACTGTGGGCTTCAGGGACGCCACCTCTGGGTTTCCTGCCCTGCAGCCCCTTGATGGAGGGTCCACTTGTGCTTTTCTCACCCTGTAAGCTCAGCACGGCACCAGAGGCCTCAGTACATGTTTGTTGAATGAATAAGTGTGAGACCTCTGATTTAAAAGGGAGCGATTCAGAAATCAGAATGTAAAGGCTACCCGAAGTAGTTTGTTCTCTACAAATTCAAATTTATATTAACTTAATAAACCATCTGGTCATGCTATTAGCAGATCTACATTGAGCAAAATATTATCACTATGAGCACTACCCAGAGAAACCTCTTGCGCTTGCCCCGCTGCCCTTCCACAGCAGGCCGAGTGCTGAGCCCAGGGCAGTGGGAAGGTGAAACTCCAGGAGCCCTCCCTGGGGATGCTGTTTAAAGTCCTTGCCCTGTGCACAGGGGCAAGTGTTTCTGTAAAAGTGGTAAATAGAAGATAGTCAAAATCACAGTTAATGAAGGCTGCTGCTTCACCCCCCTCAGATTCCGTTTCTGTCCCCTTGTTCGGAGACTTCATGTGGTTTTGCACATCTTGGAGTTTGGCTAAGCAGAAGCTGAGTTGGCTGACACAAGTAATTGGCATTAGTGGATCTATTTATGTGATTCGGAGACTTTTTTTTTTTCTTCCAGTACTGAAGATTGAACTATAGCTTTTGCACTGAGCCATATCCCCAGCATCCTTTTTATTTTTTTATTTTGAGACACCATCTTACTCAATTGCCAGGCTGGTCTTGAACTTGTGATCTTCCTACCTCATCCTCCTCATGTCCCAGAGGGTTGGGATGACAGGCCTGAAGCACTGTGCCTGGCTTGGAGACACTTCTGTGTACCGCTGGGCCATCACCTGTTGTCCCTGTGTCAGGATGGCTCCTGGGGACACCCGACTGCCCCCCCTGTGATGGCTCATCAGTGCGGGACACCAAGATGGCCCTTCCGAATGGCGCGCGTCAGTGCCTGGGTCAGGGGGTGACGGGCGGCGGCTTCTCGACACCCCTGCATTTCCCGATTTCCTGCAAGTGACCTTTTGCTCTCCGCCCTCCCAGTCCTTGCAAGGAGGCGTTTGCCACAGGCCCCCACATGGTCATCCTTCCAACACAGCCGGGCGCTTCATAACAACATCTCAGTCCCCGACGGACCGCGCGTGCGACAGTGTCCCTCAAGACCTAAGAGACCTGAGAAGTTCCTACCGCCCGGCCACGTCAAGGTTGTCCTGATGTCGCACATAGTGCAACACATTTCTCACGAGGCTGATGTTAACGAGGAAGTCACGCGACAGCATTGCGCTGGTGACACACAGTACTCCATAACCATCACGAACCGCCGTGTGGCTGGTTTACATGACCGCTATACTTCTTTCTTTTAGAGGATTCGCTTTTTTTGAGAGGTGTGAAAAGGTTTATGAAGTAGAAAGAAATATACACTCAGAGAGCGGCGCAGGTCCTCAAGAGAAACAGGCCTGGAGCTGGGCGTGGTGGTGCACACCTGTAATCTCAGCACTCAGGAGGCTGAGGCAGGAGGATCGCCTCAAGTCTGAGGCCAGCTGAGCTACATAGTGAGCTCGAGGCCAGCCTGAACTACATAGCAGACCCTGTCGCAGAAAACAAAAGCAAACAAACAAAAAGAAACAGAGACGGAGGGACCTATATCCCTGTATTTATAAAAAATGTTACCTGTGAAACAGACTTGGGTAGGTCCTTCAGGAAATAGTCCACAAGAGGCACTGTCATCACAGAAGGTGATCGCGCGATGGCGCCATAGCTGTCACCGTCCCGAAGACCTTCCAGAGGACGTGGCGGGCGGTGACGTCGGGGCCCTGAGCCCGGCCGGCCTGGCTAGCACGTGCTGGATCTCAGGTTTTGTTCTCGTGGCGCTGGGGATGGAGGGAAGCCGGGACCTTGTGCACGCAACGCAAGTGCTGTACCCCGCGCCACACTCTAGGCCCTCTGTTTTAGTCTGTAACAAAAAAGTTTAAAAAGTAAACATAGAAAGCTTTAAACATAGCCTCTACCGCACAGCCTGTGGGATGGAACGGCCTGAGGACGCGTCCTGAGGGTGTCTCCTGGGCAACCCTGCACCTCCGCATGGGTGGGCCTTCTCCTGTCCCGGCCGGACTCGGGCGGTTCCCGGGCCTCCAGCAGCGTAGGCGCCTTCTCTCTCGGCACCTGCTGGGCCAGTCCTTCCTCTGCTTCCTCCTGCTTCCCTCTGCACAGCCCCAGAGACTCCCCGCTCTTTCCCTAAGATTCAGAACAGGCCCCCAAGTCCTTCCTTGGAAACACAGACTGTTCGTGACAGTGTAAAAGAAAGCCACACTCCTATAATCCCACAACTTGGGAGGCTGAGGCAGGACGATTGAAGTTCCAACCTAGCCTGGGCAATTTAGTAAGACTCTGTCTCAAAATAAAAAATAAAAAGGGGCTGGAGACGGAGCCTGGGCTCCTGGATGCCTCTCTGTGACAGGACTTCCTCTTGCTCTAAGCTGCTGGGCTCAGCTAAGGAAACGGCTTCTCACACCTGCCTCTCTTCAGGGTGACCCAGACCCCTGGGCCTTCCGGTGGTTTCCTGAGTTACAAATTCAGTGTTGGGTGCCAGAGAGGGATAAAGAACAGCCTTAAAGAGTGCATCACGGCGGGGGGAGTGAAAGAAGAGGTAGGACTGCATCTGATTAAGAACATGAACGCCAGCTTGTTGCGCCGAGCCTCAGCCAGGGCTTCCGGTATACAGAGGGACTGCATTTTTCAGTGCCTGACACACACAGCAGGCCACGCACCTGTGGGGCACCCACAAGGCAGGGCCCCCAACACTCAGAAGGCTGTATTAGGGATAAGAATTGACTATTTGATAGTTTCAAAAACATATCCCTCCCTCTTACTCCCAAGTAATAGGGGGATGGAAAGAAGGAAAATATTTTATACACACTGAACCCCCGCGGTGTAAAACTAGCGGGGAGGACGAGGCAAAGGGAAAGATGTGGGGGTGAAAATGATCAAAGTGTGTTATATGCTTGTACCAGTCTGCCACAGTAAAACCAGTGAATCTGCATAACCCATAAAAAAAAAAAAGAGTGAAAAAAACATACAAAGCATCAGTGCAGGACAGATAGGAACTTTGCCAGGCTTCCTTATAGTCATTTGGCTGTCAGCATTGTCTAGTATTAAATCCTGGCTGGGAACCTCTAACTCACTCTAGGAGGTTCTGAAGGTCTCAGCGGGCCCTGACCACCCTGAATGATGGCGTGGTGGATTCTCCTTCTCTGACAAAATTGATGTGTTTGTGCGCATGTGCGTGCGTGCGTGTGGGCCTTTCATTAGGTAATGAGAGGTGGTGGGGACAAGAACAGTCTCTGTATAAATCTTCAAGCAATAATAGTGGTGTTTGGTTGGCCTAATTATAGTATTTTTATATTGGACTTGGGTCGGGGATTTAGCTCAGTGGTAGAGTGCTTGCCTAGCAAGCGCAAGGCCCTGAGTTCCATCCCAGCACCCTCCCCTTAAAAATACTGGACTTGGAAGTCAAAAGACGACCTATTCCTCCTGCAAGCCTCCTCTGATATCACCTCGTGCTCCCCTCTCCCGGCAATCATTCACTCTCATTCTCGGGCTACTGATATTATACTAGTATCACCTGGCGTCAGAATGATCTGCTTTCATTTCTGATTCC
Organism: Hystrix cristata; assembly: GCA_004026905.1. Taxonomy (NCBI): domain Eukaryota; kingdom Metazoa; phylum Chordata; class Mammalia; order Rodentia; family Hystricidae; genus Hystrix; species Hystrix cristata. The sequence goes on from PVJO010007340.1 coordinate 44,772, forward strand.
CTGTGAGGCTTCTGGAGAGACACGGCCTACTCATTACTGTATCCGACTCCTCTGTGCATCTAGCATAGTGCCTGGGATGGATTGAAGCCTCCAGAATTGTCCCACAGACAGGCAGCAGCAGCTGGGGCCAGGAGCGTCTAAGGAGGGACGCGCTTTTGTAAGCTGGGCGAGGCATCTGGGGGGAGCAGGATGTTCTGGAACCATTGCTTCTAGGCTGTCTCATTCCTCGCCACACCTTCTCCGCTCAGTGACTCAGGGCACGAAGAGCAGGAACTGGTGCTGAACATTCCCTTGACACCTCCCCTGCCTTGTCCGCCAAAAGCCAACCCGCCTGGGCTGCCTAGCCCGTTGCTTCTCTGCGTTTCGGTGCCTCATTTTGTAGGAGTCCTGAGTTGAAAGGGGGCCCGGTTTCCCTGTGTCTTCGGGCCCTGCCTTCCTTCTGCCCTCTGTGGCAGTTCAGGACCTGCCCCCAGCGGCCCCCGGCTGCTGTGGGGCACTTGTCCGTCCTTTTGCTTCTAGTGTGTTTCTCCCACAAACGCCTGCCTTCTGCTGCCCGCCTGTGCCTTCCTGCTGTCCTTTGATTCTGTGGATCAGGACTGCTCTCCAAGGGCCTATCAGACAGATTTTATCTCTATAAAAATGGCAGATGATAAATTTAGGACCCTACATATGCCACGGTGCTATTTCCATTTCATTTTAAGTGACATATGCTGCCCTTTGTCTGAGTATGTTCATGTCTATTCCGGAGCATCTCGTCCCTGGGTTCTGCATCCCCGGGAACCACATTTTCCAGGCTCATTTGCACACTCCGCCAAAGAGAGCCAGAGATGGACGCTAAAGGATGGGAGGAGGACAGAAGCCAGGTTAGGGCTCCCCTGGTCCCTGCTTCCGCTGATGTCCCCTCTCCTAGCCGGACAGCCCCTCCTTCTTTGCTTTCAGCTATAGCCTGAAGGGGCCACCAGGGCTCTGAAGCTTCCAGAGGGCTCCAGCTCCTGGATTCTAGTGACACTGCTTCTTCCCTCTGTCCTTCCAGCCCAGAGCTCTAGTGGTCCCTGCCATTTTCTTTTTCTTTTTCTTTTTTTAATTTTATTTTAATGGTACATTTTAGATGTACATAGTGAAGACATTCATCATAGGGGATTTGTAGCTGTACATGACATATATTGTTGCTTCTTTTTTTCCCATGCCCCTCCCCTCACCCCCTCCTCCCTCCCTATTTACAAAAGCTTTGTTTCCATTTTTTCCTTCCGTTTCTTATTTCTCTTGTCCTCTGTTTCCTGCCATTTTCTGTTTGCCCTCTTAAGTCCTCCAATACCTGTGTTCAGTTCCTTCTGCAGTACCTCACACACTTCTGCCTTTAGATTGCACCCAGATTAAAACACTCTAGATATATGTAGGCATCACACACGTGTATGACAATATAAATATGTGAAGATTTATCCGAGTATACATGTACAAAGAGCTATCTATCTATCTATGAAGCACAAAGAAGGAGATCTGGAAGTTTGCACATGAAACTTAAGAGTGGTTTACAACTGAGAGAAGGAAGGAGGGGCTAGATTGCTGTGGAGTCATGAAAGGGGATTGTAGATTTTTTAAAAATAGCTTTATTGTGGCATAATTCACAGTACATAAGACCATAACTTTAATACGTGTTACATGAGTGTTTGAATATTTTACAATGAACATATATTCGCATATTGCTTATCTAATATTAAAAATAGCTTAAAATATGAATAGCATGACTAGGGGAGAGATCAGTGCTTTAGCTTAAGCTTTGAGCCAGGTAGGGAAGATCCGCGGAGATGTTAATATTCACTCATCCATCCATTCAGCGAATGTTACCGTTTGCTGTGCGCCGGGCCATGTCAGGTCTCCAGAGTTCATCCGGGAACAGCGTGGGTGCGATCCCTGCTTGTGTTATCTGCAGCAGTTAAAGCACCATTATGTCAATATTTATTTTTTCTGTGTAAATAAGTCATCTATGAGGAAGTAAAGAAGGCAAGGAAAGGCTTGCACCAGTCAGAGGAGGGTTCCCTCCGGAAGTGGCTTATCAGCTGCGACCCAAACGATGAGCGAATAAGGCTTTGCCACTGCAGGGGAACCGACAGACAGAAGAGGACCACAGCTCCCACCTCAGGGGAAACAGCTCTACGAAGACAATTTCCCACAAGGAGTTTTCACTGTTGCCTTTGCTGCACCACTGCCAGCCCAAGGGGCAGGAGCGGAGGTTCTGTGGGCATGGTCTTCAGTGCTGTAGGCTCGCCGCCCACAGGGCTGGCCTGTGGCTGCACCCCAGGAATGTGTGTGGGGGGTGCTGGGGCTCATACTCAGAGCTCTACCTCTGAGCTACACCCTCAGCCCCAGGGCTGTGTGTCTCACAGTAACTTACAAGGCAGGTTTGGAGGTGGCTCAAAGCTCAGATATGGTTGGATCAAGCGTCCAAGAGCAGGGCCGGGCTGGGCTGTAGATCGGCGGCAGAGTGCTTGCCCAGAGTGCTCGAGGCCTTGGGTTCGAGCCCCATGCTACAGAAAACCAAACCTCAGAACCCCCGGGGAGCGGAAGGCTCATGTCCACCCACCTGCTTATCTTCGATGAGGACAGCTGCGGTTTTCTCAGTATTCAGTAGAGCAAGATGCGAACATGTAAGACGAGTTTTCTGTCTGCCTTCCACTCACTCTTCCACTCTGACCTCTCCTTGAAAACAAACGCTTCGGCCGGAAGTGAAAAGCTCCCTGCAGGCAAGTTCCAGTCTTCCCAAGCTTTGTTGCTTTCTGTTTTCGAGTAATCTAATTCCGAAAAAATTTGTTTTTGCCTCTCCATTTTTCCAATTCATAGAGATTCTGGCAATGGCTATCATCTTATTTGATTATAAGCCACCAATTTTTTTCCCTCTGAAATTAGGTTGCATGTAAAGTAGCCCATTAGTCGCAACTATAGTTCAGTGACACAGTCACAGAGAACCAGGTTCCATCTCCTTTTGATGTCCAAATTACAGACATAACAAGGCGCTCTTAGTTTGACCTTGTGTCCTCCAGCTATTTCTGGGCGTCCCCAACAAGACGTGTCACTCATCCTTACCAAACAGCTGCTGTAGCTACACAGAGCCGCTTGGTCCTTGCTCCCCCGCCTGGCTCCTCCAAGTCTGCTGCCTGCAGGGCCTCTTGGAAGCCCTCGCTGCTGCCGCTGCCCTTCATAAAAGCTGCTTAGTGCGAGCCAAGGACCTGGTCCCTGCCAGCACCACCAAGCCTGCCAGCCCTTGGACTGTCACAGCAGAACGGGGAGTCGTGTGGCAGCCCTGGAAACCACACTTCTCCCAGCTCTGAGCTCCGCCTCGTCACCTGAAGCAATAATGGTTAAGACTGAGCCTCAAAAACGTTTTGTGTCAGCTGGGTAGGGTGGCTGTGATCACGGCACTCTGGGAAGCTGAGGCAGAAGGATCGCAAGTTCTGGCCCAGCCCGGGTAATTTAGCAGTTTAGCGAGATCCTGTCTCAGAAGGGCTGGGGAAGTAGATCAGTGCAAAGGCCTCGGGTTTGATCCTCAGTTTTACATAAAATGTTCTTGCCGATTGTCCCCCAAACCCCCACCTGGCCTTCACTTTCTAATCATTGGGGTTTCAACAAGTCTGGAGAGTGAGATGGGAAGAGAATCCACACCCTCCTTTAATCCTCCTCTTCTTGGTTCTCAGCCATCCCTGGCACCACCCTTGAAGTCACAAGACTCCCCACTCATCAACAAGGACACCCGGACCCTCTGTGTACGGGGTGGGTAGTTGTATCGGTGGCTGTCTGTCTAAAACGAAAGTTTCAAATTAGGCTCAGCCAGCCACAATGTGTTTCCTGTAGTACTTAATAATCTACATTCATTCTAACTACCGAAACGTCCGATTTTAAACAGATCATGAAGAGAAAAGCCTCACGGCACAGTGTCATTCTCCACAGAGTAACGCTGCATACAGGCTTCCCCGGAAGTCACGGGCTACACAGGAACAAGGTGTTCGTTGTGGGGACAAGGCTCCTGCCCCCGCGCTGTGCAGCTGTGGTTTAGGCAAGGCCTGCGGCTGGGCACCGATCCCGCCTGTGTAAAGCCTGTTTTGCCTCCAGAGAGCTTCTACTGCTTCCTGTGTAACTAGCGACCCTGAGAAAGGGGTGGGGTGTGACATGGACTCCAGGCCTTTGTCGCTCCTGTCATCACACACTGAGCTCCCATGTGAGCTCAATGAGCCATTGGGGAATGTTAATATTTTTTTTTTAAAGTACAACAAAAGAATCTCTAGAAGTTCACAATTTTAAGGACATTAGTGGGTGCTTCTGTAGGCCACATGTGATTTGCACTTAATATGGATCCTACCACGCGATGCTCACCTAAGGCCGAAGCTCCTACTATCTTCATTTTACTAACCAGGAAGCTGAAACAGGTTGAACAGCTTATTCAAGGACGCAGCAGAGTCAGGGTTCAGACGTGGAGAGCCACATTCCAGCATCTTTGACCTCATCCACCTCAAAGTCTTTCTCACCTACTACCATTAAAAAATCCTAGGACTGGCGTTGGGGATGTAGCTCAGTGGTAGAGCACTTGCCTTGCAAGCATAAGTCCCTGAATTGAATCCCCAGCACCACACCACAAAAAAAAAAAAAAAAAATATCCGAGGACTGTTTTCAGTCAGTCAATCAGCTTCTTTCTGACACACATTTAATTTGAACATAGCAAAGTTGTAAGGAGGTGTTTTTACTGGCAAGAATTCCAGAGCCTGGGGTGTTGGCACACACCTGTAACCCCAGCGCTCATGAGGCTGAGGCAGGAGGATCACACCGAGTTCTAGGCCAGCCTGGGCTACATTAGTGAGTTCCAGGGCAGCCTGCACTACATTGTGAGGCCTGGTCTCAAAAAACAAAAAATTCCAAAGGTGATCTCACTAAATCACGGTGCTCCAGTTAAAACTTTTAAATATTTCAACAGTAATAGAGCCTTTAAAAAAAATTTACCACAGGTTGTATTTTTAACCAGAAAGGTTAAATATAGAAGCTTGTTTTGTGAGAAACCACCAAACCGTCTTTCAAGGTGGCCGTGCTGTTTTGTGCTCTCACCAGTGGTGAAGCAGCCTTCCTGTTTCTCCGTGCCCAGGAGCGCTCGGCGAGGGGCTGTTCTGGGTCTGGGTGGCTCCAACACGTGCTAGATATGTGGCCGTGTCTCGATTCTGTTGTAATTTGCACTTCCCTGATGGCACATGATGTGGGGTATCTTTTCCTGAGCTTATTTGCACCTGTGTGTCTTCTTTGGTGACTGTCTGCCAAGGTCTCAAGAGGCTGCTTGCTTTCTTTACTTCCTCTTCCCCCTCCTTCCCCTTGGCTTTCTCTCAATTTTTATCCCCCTCCCCCCTTTTCCTCTCCTGCCCCTCCTTTTTTTCTCCTCCTCCTATTCTTCCCCTTCTCCTGCTCCTCCTCCCCACTCCTCTTCCTCTCGCCTTCCTCATCTTCCTCCTTCTTCCTTCTCTTCTCATTTGTCCAAAGTGCTGCAGATCCAGCCCAGGGCCTGACACCTGCCAGGCAAGTGCTATTCCACTGAGCTACCTCCTTGGTCGTAAATTGCTTGTTCTCTTATTGTTGACTTTTAAAACTTCAAATATAGAAACTTAGGGAAGGTCTTTACTAGAATTACTAAGATGTACAAGCATTTTAAAAGCTAGATTGAAGGGTCAGGAATTTAGCTCAGTGGTTAGACTGCTTGCCTAGCAAGCACAAGGCCCTGAGTACAATCCCCAGCACCTTCCAAAATAAAAAAAAAATAAAACAAAAAATAAAAGCTACATTGAGCCAAGAATTCAAAAACACCTGGGGAGGTAGTTTGGGGCAAAGGCCTTGGTTTCAATCCCCATTGCCTCCCCACCCCAAAGCTAGATTTTAGTAACTACAAGTTATTTTTTTCTAAATTTGGCAATATAGAAATCTATTTCTAATAAAATAACAGTAGTGAGGGTTTTTTTTTTTCCTATACGTAAAATTTTTTTTACAAAGCAGACAAATCTCTGATAATTGTGTGACAGGGTTACGCCAGGGGCTGGACATGTGGCTGGAGGATGCTGGTGGCTGCTGAGTATTAGGGGAGATGGCACGACACGGTGGCTGAGAACCTAGGTGTTGGACTTCATGCCTGTTTATCAGCTGGATGCCTGGGCAAATGACTCAACCTGTCTGGGGTTCAGTTTCCTAATCTGAAAAATAGGAGGAATAATATTACTGTTGGGGACTGAATGCTTGTATCTCCCCAAATTTACCATGTTAAACCCTAGCTCTGGACATGGCTGTAATTGGACGTGACCCTCTGAGGGAGTTAATTAGGGCTGGATGTGGCATGGAGAGCTAGGCCTGGGTCCCACTGCGTTAGCATCCTTCCGAGAAGGGGCACCAGAGGGCTCTCTCTCCCTGAGGAGCACAGAAGACAGCCGGTGACCACACAGCAAGAAGGTGGCTGTCTGCCACCTTGGAGAGCCTCACCACTCGCCAACCTGGCCAGCACCTTGATCTTGGACTTCCAGGGTGCGGAACTAGGAGAAAACCAATGCCTGTGGCACACGCCGCCACGGTCATGGTGTCTCATCGTGGCAGCCTCGTGTGATGCTTGGAGGACTGTATGAAGCCATGCTATCATCATTTGGGTCTTAAATGTTCCAGGAAGGCTCCTGGGCCAAAGGCTTGGTCCCCAGCCTGTGATGATGAGGGCGGTGGAACCTGTACCAGGTGGGACCCACCAGAAAGAAGGTCGGCCACCGGATGTGACCTTAAAGGGGACAATGGGACCCGCCCCCTTGCTTCCTGTCTTCTCTATCAAGTGCTCCCTGCCACCATCTACAGGCTGGAAGTAACAGAGCTAGGCAGCCATGGACTGAAGCCCCGGAACCTGTGAGCCAAAGGAGCCTTTCCTCCTTGGAAGTCGACTTTCTCCAGTACATTGTCATACTCACACACACACATGCACATGTGCATGCACACACACACAGGGCTTCGTGCAGTGCTTGGCACATGGGAAACTACACATGCAGACCTGGGATCGATGACCTCAGAGCTGCAGGATCATACATACCATCACATATGTGTTCATACAAGCACAGAGTTTTGAAAAACGTATTTGATAGACTAAAATAATTAACTGGGGAGACAGTCTTCATTTTCAAGTCAAGTCGGACAAAAGCCAGCATGCCCATTTTGGTCAGGGCCAACATCTCATGACTCCTCCTTCTCTACCTCATCCATCTCCTCCTTCCTCCACCTCTCCCTAAACGGTAGGATTCACATTAGTTTAAAAAGAAAAAGGCCCCCTGCTCCCTTTCCCCCGAGTAAACCTCAAGCCAACAATAAGTGCATTTTAACAGGCCTCAGGGGAAAGAGAAGACAGGACAGGAAAGGTCTGTGCAGATAAAGGAAGCCTGTAAAGTGGAGATGGCACTTGTAATCTTCAGAATTCCTACTGGAATGGCATCAAATTGAACTCTATTTTTAAAATGGAAGAGCCCAGGACATATAAAGGTTAAGTCTTTAAATAATTGGTTTCTTCTTCTTCATGTATCATTGTACACTTATTTGGATCCTTTTGTCTTCATAGAATTATTATGAATGTCAATGTAGGATGGTAGAATAATTTTCTATGAAGGGTCAGAAATCATCTAAAAAAACTAGCTCTCAACAAATATTAAAATGTAATTTTCCTATACAAAGCATCAATTTTCTGGAAAAGGAGGAAGTTGAGATAGGGGAGAAAGAGGAAGATGCATACAGAAATAAAGAAGGGAAAGAGAAAAACAGAGAAAGAGCTGGGCCTGTAATCCCAGTACTCAGGAGGCTGAGGCAGGAGAATTGCCATGAGTTCAAGGCACTCCTACCAGGAATATGCCCTTTAAGTTTTTATAGTTTGGTAGTAGAGAAGGGAAGTTTTAATGAATTCAACCAGCATTCGTTGAGCATCGACTCTATGACAGGTTAGGAATGCAGACAGACTTTGGGGAAGGCACTGTACTGGAGTTTTTGCTCCCGGGATCCACAATCAGGGAGGCAGTACATAGCCTCTTAACACGGTCTGTACCCCTTCTGCCCTCGCTGAACGTGGCTACATCTACCAGTGCACAGACTGACTCCTGTCCCTCTAGACCCACCAGTGGGCACTACACTTGTTTGTTAGAAAGTTGGAGTAAATTAAAAGAAAAAAATCTTAGGAGTGTAGAAAATAAATAATTTGAAAGGGGGTTCTTACATTTCCTCATTTTTTCATTTTTAAAAAGCTTTAAGCATTTTTTCCAGTATTACGGATTGAACCCAGGGCACTTGCACTGAACTACATCTCCAACACATTTTTTTTTTTTTTGAGACGAGGTCTTGTTAAATCACTAAGTTGCTGAGGCTGGGCTTGAACTCGTGATCCTCCTGCCGCAGCCTCCTAGAGTGCTGGGATTACAGGTGTGTGCCACCATGCCCAGCTTCTTAAGCATGAGTTCACCTTAACTGGATGTAATGCAAGCAACGAAAAATGACACAAAACATTTCTTCACTTTTAAGCCCAAACCAGATCCTTTACAAGGAGCACAACTGTGACAGACCTGTAGCCTCCTTGTCAGAAGTTCATTCTCAGGATTCCAGTGATGGTGGCTTCTCTTGCCTGTACTCCACTTCATCCTGAATTCCCCAGACCTGCTTGGCAGGCTGGACCATTATCCTCCATGGTGTGGAGCTGGAACAGGGTGTCAAAATGTGTTCCTCCCAGCTGCTCTGCTGGCCCCAGCACCCGCTGCCTCTCCATCTCCTTCTGCATGGCCTGAAGTCACCATGGCTCAGTGGTGATGTGTTGCTGCCCATCCCCAGTCCTTGCTCTTACTCACCAATAGAACATGATTTCTTTTTCTTCACTATCCCTCTTTTCAAGGTGTATTAGCTTTCTCATTGCTGGGACATAATATCTGACACCCACAATTTAAAGGAGAGTTTTAATTTGGCTCACGGTTTCAGAGGAGTCAGTCCATGGTGGGCAGGTTGCAGGGCAGAGACATCACGGCAGAAGAGTGTGATGGTGCAGGATTCTTAGTTCATAGTGGCTTGGAAGTAGAGCAGGGCAACAGCACCAGAGAGGAAGGAGCCAGGGACCAGGTATATTCCCCAAGGTCACCTTTCCATGGCTCACCCAGACTCACCCAGGAGTGTGTTCTGCCACTCCCCCAGATGGACTCCAAGCCAAACAAGCTTGCATTTAACCTTAACCACCACACAAGGGTGCCATTTAGGGACAATAGCAGTCAATCCATTTCCCTGGGTTTTCAAATGAAGCTTAGGAAAAGAGATTCTGTTTGCAGTTGCATGTGGAACACAGTGTGACAGTAGCCATCCAGTACCCACACCTGAGCCAGTTTAAGGACCAAGCTGACACACCGAGGAGAGTGGGCTAGAAGGTGAAAGAATTTTGGTCCCTGAGTATGAATGGTGAGCTGCTGCATCAACTGACCTTAGGACCACCAATCTCAAGACTTCTCATTGTACAATGAACCACCTTTTCCTGGTTGCTCACATCAGTGGTGTCAGCTTCCCCCATCTCACCTGCGGGCCTCCTGGCCCACCTGTCTGAATCCATGAATACTGAAGCCACAGAACCTCTCTGGTGGTCAGAGGTAGACTTTCATTTGGCTACAATGCCCTTTTAAGAGGAGGAAAATGACAGGCTAAGTAATTCGTGCTCCGGATTCACCTGTTTATTCATTTTGAGTTAGACTTTTTATGTGGAGCTAATTGTAGATTCACATGTAGGTGTGAGAAATAAGACAGAGTGACCCTGTTATCTGTCCCCCAGGGTCCTCCCATGGTAACATCCTGCAAGGTTGTAGTAGGATACCCTTTGGGCTCATCCCATCACACACAAGACTGGTGATTTGGGATGAATTCCATTAAGTCTAATGGGCTTTACTGGGGGAAATTTACAAAGCAAGCCTCAGTAAGAGAAGAGAAGAGGTGAGTTTGGGTTCTCTACTGGACGCCTGTGTGGCAGGTGGGTATCTCATGAAGAGACTTGTCCCGTTTCTCTCCTTCTTATGAGGTGTGAGTGAGAACTGCCCAGGGGTGAAGGAAGGAGAATGAGAGCTTTTAAGTAGCATCCAGTCTGGGGCAAGACACCAGATTTTTATAGGAGTTGCCTGGGGAAGTCAGCTGTGTAGAACCTGAAGCCCATGGGGGTCTATGAAAGGGAGACTCCTGGTCCCGGGAGCAGTTTGGGTAGAATCCTCTCAGCAGGGAGAAGGTCAGGGACCCTGGTCCCAGCCTGTTGTCCAGGGAACTCAGATGAGCCCCCTGGTCAGTTGTTGACACCCTGGAGTCTTATTTGTTTTTGTATTCCCAACCTTGGCCCAGAGCCCGGCATGTGATAGACACGTGAGCAATGTCTGATAATTTGAGGAATTGCTGTGCTTCCGTACAGATTGAAAAACGAGTGGTTTTTGTTATTGCTGCTGGGACAAAGGGAGGTCTCATCGTAATCGTGGTTGTGCACATTGGTCGAATTCATGGAGTCCATGTGCTTTCTGCCTTTACATTGATAAAACCTCGCTAAAACCTCGCTGCAGAATCCACAACTCTAGAAGTCTGCCTGGCTCAAGCAAGACTCCTTCTAGCAAGTTCCAGCCACTTCCTCCCAGCTCCAAGAGAGGCAGGCCAGTGTCTGGGAGCCCTGAACCCAGCCCCAAGGCGCTCAGCAAAGGAAGCCTCCAGGGGGGAATAACTCTGGAATTTCCCACAGCCCTGCCTAGAACAATCTTTATAAACTTGCAGGACTTTGAATTAGATACCGAGTCCCATGGGAAGTTAGCCATTGTTTGTAAATTTTTTTTGAAAAGTTTGAAAAAATGGCATGCTTTCCTTACCTAGTTTTCTTAAGGACACTTCACCACCACTGAAATCTTCTTTATATTTTCTTTTTCGGTTTTTTGAGACAGAGCCTTGCTGTGCAGTTCAGGCTGGCCTTGAACTCACTATGCAGCCCAGGCTGGCCTTGAACCCCACCCCGCGATCCTCCTGCCTTGTGAGTGCTGGGTTACAGCTATACACACGCTCGGCTGAAAAGCTTCTGATTTGCTCCCATGGAATCCCTGCTTTGAGGGATTTTTTTTATTAACAGATATCTTCGCTAAATAATAATGACTGTATCTTCCCAAGAGGAAACCAGGGGGCTCAGATTTTTCTTCATAACTAAAAATCATTCCTGAGGTTATATTCTGAATCAGCAAACCATTACTTTGAAGCTTCCGAGAAACTGAAATTAGTGGGAGAACTTTTGTCCTTCGTCCGTCCTTACCCCTCAGACGCTCATCAGTACTCTCCTCAACTGCTAGGATTCTGGGGACTCTGGGTGTGAAATTCAAGTTCCAGAAAGCACCAAAGACCACGGAATTAACCAAAGCCTGCAACTTCCGCTACGTCTTCAGCTACAGATTTACTCTCCTCCCTGTTAAGAGTTTCTCCAGTTGGGCCATTACTCCCGCCACACCTAGGGACAGTATTCCCTGCCCTGTTAGATAACAACGAAAAATGCAAAAGCTAGCTGATACAGCCTGCGCCTCTCACCTAAGGACTGTCCCTGGAGATGTGGAATAAATTACTTACCTCCTTTATTTGTTACTAGTATGTTTTCGTGATACATAACAATCGCATTCATCTTGGGGAATTGGTGCATGTCATTTCTATCTGCTAAGTCTTCAGCTACAGAAGATCAATCTTTCAGTGACTCTCCAACACATCTCTGCTTGAGCTCCGGTACAAAGCTGTCGCTACAAGAGGGCAAAAAAAAAAATCTCAAGCAAGAGCACAATGAAACAATAAACAACATTAACACTTTCTAAAAGAAAAGGGAGTATTTTCTTCTTACACTGCCAGGCACTTTTTAGGGGAAAGCTTTGAATAAAGAGGGTCTTGGAAATCTGATCTCAGCTGGTCTAAGAGTGGAGCAAATCTGGTACTTCTGAATTTCCCATTCAGGTTCTGCATGTTCCGGGAAGCGGTTTTGCTCAAGTTTCTCGTCTCCATTTAGCTCTCCCGAATGCCCCAGCTTCAGTACCCCGCCTCGCTGCCAAAGTCCCTGCTGGTACATTCAGCGGCTCTCCGCCCGGCCCGCACCTGGAAGCCTGTCTTACAGCACCAAACAGGTGGAAGAACATTCTGCCTCCGAACTCCGCTGGCAGGTCCACGGCTGCTGCTGCCCGATGCCAAGAATGACAAAAATCTTTTGTGTATGTTCGGGGGTGGGAAAGAGCCGATCTGACTGTGAAGAGCAGTCAACTTTCCATTCGGACAAGATGCCAGGGCAGCCGTTCTCACTCAGACGGCAATAACTCTACAGGGCTTGGTTGCCAGGGTGGATGGATAGACAAAATCATTTAAAATTATGCTTTCATAATACTGCTGGATAAACTGTGGGTCAACATATAGATCACCGAACACGCGCTAATGTCATAATAAGGAAGTAAATAAACACACAAGTCAACTAGAGTTCTGTTTACACTTCCATTCTAACACCTGCTTTCGGGAAAGTCATTAATTATCTGTTGGCAAAAACGGGAACAGACACAAGATTTGCGATCTGTAGCCATAATCCAAACAGGCTTATCTTTTTATTGGCTGACTCTTCCTTAAACTAACAAATTAGCCAACTTTACACTGGAATTATAAATTCTAATTTGTGAACTTGCCAATTGTTCGTTAGCCAAAGACTAACCCGTGCTTAATTTTCAGTCCTGACACGTAAGTGTATACACAAATAACACTTTCTAATTTTTTGAAAGAAGAAAATCATTGTGTTAATATTCAGATGGTTCCAGAACTGCTTCGGAAAGTGGCAAGAATGATGCAATAAGTGTGTTCAAAGTGAGAGAGAGAAAATAGAGGCAGTTTAATGGCAATGTATTTTTTACCGTAATCATTTTTATAAATGTAAACATTCACTGTACAGTAGTTTTTTTTAAATCACACTTCATAGATATTTACACTAAAGTTACAGTTCAGGAGGAAATAAAAATGTGACTAACTGAAATAAATTATTCCTGGAGAGGAAATTCTCAACATAAAGTTGTATGAATCTCAACATTGTCAATTAAATCTTTCCAAGACATCCCAGGTCTTATTAAATGTGTGTTAGTTTAAAAAATATACTTTGTGGTTTTGCCTTGAATGTAGCCAGAGGACGATGAAGGGATATACTCAACCCTGTTCCAGAATGAGCTCAAGGCACTGTGGGTACTGTTAATGATCCTGTGCGACCAGCAAGGCCTGGGATGAAATGGACTTTGGCTAATATCGACTTACATTTTAGTTTGGGCATCTGACTGCTGTCCTGGGTGGACACCAGCATGGCCATCTGGCTTGTCCTGCCTCTCTGCACGCTGGCCATCACCTTGACTTCCTGCAGGGCGTCTTTTTCCTCATCCATCATGGCCTCCATGTCCCAGAGCCAAAGCCCAGCATGGCCTCTCTGCGGTCCCAGCCGATCCAGTCTGTCCTGCCCGGCAGCTGCCACGCACCCGTGCCACCCTCTCTGTCATTCCTGCACCCAGACAGGCACAGTGACTCCGCCAGTTGTGCTGACTCCTCGGCTCCCAGACGCCTTCTTCTGCCCCCACCTTTCGCTGCCCTTAGAGCCCCGATGTCCAGTGCCCCAGCTCTCTACCCTTCTCGCCAGCTGCTCGCTCACTTCCTGGCACTCCTGTGCCATGCATGGATGAAACCAAGCCACAGGGTGGACGCTTGGCCTGATCGCACCGAGTCCCATGCTCTCTGCAGCCCTTTGGACATGGCTCTCTATTTGGTCTCCGGGGACCCCAATCCTGGCTTTCTCCTCTGTGGTCTTTCTTGGAGAACCTTCCTTGTTGTTGCCCCTTCCCGCTTTTGGATGCACAGGGAGAGTGACACCTCCCTCCTTTCATGGCCTCTTCTCGCCTCTCTCTCTGAGCCAGGCCAGCTCAGCAGGCTTCTGGCCTGGCTCAGATCCACCTGGATGCTCTTGTTAACACCTGCTCATCCACCCTCCACAATCACAGCGGCATTTGGACAATTTCACAGTGTTACCTCTGCTCACCCTGCCTGGGGCTCAAGGCAGAAGCACCTGCAGACAGAAGCAGATGGGACTCCTGGAATGGGGAAAGAGTCATGGGAAAGGAGACAGGCTGAGAGAATCAGAGTGGAGCTCTTAGTAGGAGTAAGAATATGTAGGCGTGAAAAGAACAACATGGGTGTGGTGTGTAGGAAAGAGATTGTGAGCCAGGCATGGTAGTACACACTTGTAATCCCAGCACTCTGGGAGACTGAGTCAAGAGGATCACAAGTTTGAGCCCAGCCTGGGAAATTTAGCAATTTAGCAAGAACCTGTCTCAAAATTAATAAATAAATAAATAAATAAAAAGCGCTGGGAAAATAGTTCACTGCAAAGGCCCTTAGAAAGGACTGAAGGAGGACTCTGCAGGTTTTGACATCGATAACAGAGCCTTATCCTTGCTATTAAAGGGCCCAGAGATAATAAGGGCAACAGCTGAGTCCCGTGCAGGTGATTCCCACACGGTGTGCTCACAGGGACCTCCTTGTGATTCACCTTCAGAGAGTCACTGCACATGTGGAAATTCCTGTCTGATTTCCCCACAAGAACAGCAGCATAATCAGGGCTCTCGGCAAGGACCCAGAACCAGATAGATTACAGACGCGAGCAAAATGTGTGGTGAAGGTAAGAGCATAACTAGACCCCACATAAAAATTCAAATTGTTAAATATACTCTGTCCTAAACAATGAGTAGTCAAACACTATGCACTTTCCTTATGTGAACGGTTTCATTGTCTAAATTGTTCCCAAGGTCTAGGTGTTCAGAGGTGGGGCTTTGGGGAGGTGATTGGATCATGAGGATTTGATACTCATCACTGGATTAGTCCACTGGTGAGTTTGTAGCTAAATGTGATGTTGGGAGGTAAAGCCTGGAAGGAGAAGGGAAATGGGTCACGGGCGTCAGGGCCTGGCCAGGTCTTCTATCTCCCACCTTCCTCCCTCAATCACTCTCTGCCTTCTGCTGCTGTGCCATGAGCAAGCCTCCTCCGCCATGCCGACTATGGACTGAAACCCCTACAAACTGTGAGCCAAAATAAACCTCTCCCTTAGCTTGTGGGTGTCAGGTCCTTGGTCCCAGCAACAAGGAAGTAAACCAGACAGGCTCAAACTTCAGCAGTGGCTTCATCCATTGATGAGACCACAGTCTGCAGCGTTGTTGGGAAGTGATGGAAACTTAGGAGGGGTGTAGTTGAAGGAGCAGGCCCTGGAGTGTGGTCTGGGGGACTGTATTTTGTCCCTGGTCCCTTCCTCTCTAGCTCTTTCCCTTTCTTTCTGCCATGAGCCGAGCAGCTTAGCAGCACATTCTTCATAACATGGACAATAAACTTTCGGGGAATTACTTAAGTAGCACAGATCATCTTTAAAAACTGTATAATAAGGGGCTGGGGATTTAGCTCAGGGATTAGAGTTCTTGCCTCACAAGCACAAGGCCCTGAGTTCAATCCCCAGCACCAAAACAAACAAACAAACAAAAACTATTTAATAAGAGCCAGGTCTGGGACTACACACTTGTAATCTCAGCACTCAGGAGGATGAGGCAGGAGGATCTTGAGTTCAAGGCCAGCCTGGGCTACATAGCAAGACCCTGTCTCAAAAAAATCCAACCCACCAAATAACAGCAACAACGCAACAACATAATAAAATCTAAATATGTACTGTTTTTCTTAATCAGTTTCTTAATGGTAAACAGATGAGATTAATTCATAGCTATTTCCAAAAACTGTCTGCAATTCTTCATTTTCTCCACCAGATGGTAAATTTTATTGTGTGGTCAAACTGTCCAGCGAATAAGCAAAACATGGGAAAACCAAGCTTCAGGTCCAAATTAAAACAAATGAAAATTGATAATGAATGTGGTAAAACAAATTAATATTAAAAATACGGTGTCAAGGAAAAGAAGCAAATAGAAGGATCCTGTGTAGAGTATGGTGCTATTTTTACAAAAAGTTAGACCACAGGTTGGGGAAGTAGCTCAGTGGTGGGGCTGCACTCAGCACCCAGGAGGGCCTGGGTTCGAGCCCCCTTCCCACTCCACACCCCAAATTAAGGCCTTCACGGTCTGTGTTTTGTTTAGGGACACACACAGATGTGCTCACACTACAAAAACATATGTGCAGAAATAAACACCAAGTTTACGTAGTGGGAATTCTAGAAAAGGATGTTGAAGAGTGAGGCTGGGCAAGAAGGCACCAGAGATTTCATCTGAGTCTGAACTATTTCCCAAAATTCTTAAAATAGCCTAAGTAAAGAGCTCTGGAAAATAATGGAAAATATTGACTCGGCTTGGCTGGATAGTGAGCAGCAGGAAGTTTGCTGTGTTGTTTTTTCTGCTTTTTGGTATTCTGGGAGCACTTCATGATTACACTAAAAAGAAAGAAAGAAAAGGAGCTGGCGGAATCAAGTTTCAACAGAAGGGAACCAAATACTTACAAAAATAGATTAGCTACCCGGGAACATTTAAATATATTTTTGATCCAAATATTTATTAATGTACTTCTATTTATGGATGAAGACTATTACAGATTTAACCCCATTTAAGGTTTATAGAACCCGAATGCAAGCTAATGTCCCATGAGGTCCAATCACTGCAGAGAATCCAAAAAGAAAATTAGGTCTGATCTCGGAGCCTTGGAAGGGAGGAAGCCTCCAGAGTGGGTGCACCTGCTGCCCTTGGGCTCCCACTCTGCAAATAACCTTGTTTTTGACCGGAGAGATAGAACTATTGACAAGTGCAGCAGCCAGAAAGGGAATCTGGCCCGCCCAAAAGCTAGATGAGCATAGGCAGCTTTCAGGGCTCTGTGGGTTTATCCCGGTTGGAGACTCACTCGCTGATCAACACCAGAGTCCCCATCCCTTCCCTTCTACAGAAAACTGTCAATTACATGGTATTCGATTATTCCCACACCTAATAGCCAAGATCCTGCATCATTTCTTCCTCTCTTCTCTTTAAATATATTTAAAACCCTGCATCTCCAGCTAGTAATTACAGATCTTTCTGAGAAGGTGAATTTGACATTTGAATTCCAGTTTCGCAGTTGGAGTTCTATCATCACCACCAAATTCTGTGTTTCATTACTCTATTTATAATTTGTAGATTCAAAACTATGTCCTTACTCTAATTTCATTGCTATTTAAATTCAAATTCTTTTCATCCAGTTCCACCATTAATCAGTTTCCAGAGCAGATAAGTACATCAGTCCCACTGCCAAGACTAAATTAGAATGAGTGAAAGCTAGCTCAAGTATTCAATTGTATTCATATTTACGGGTCCCTCAGGCTCCGGGCCATTTCTGTAATTTTTAGAATTCCTTTTCTTCCATGGAATGATCAAGGCTAACATAGGATATTATTTAAAAAACAATGACTTTCTTTCAAAAATTGTCTGCTTGACCTAGTCGATGAAGGAGGGCAGCAAAGAAAAGATAAAAACAGGGATGGGAGATTGCAAAAGAAAACAAGAACAGAAGAGAGTAACAAGTTTGGAGTGCAACAATCAAACTAAAAGAAGGCAGGATAGAGAAAAACTTATCCCCAAAAAACTGCAAATTTAGTGACAACTAGAAATTTTAAACTGGAGCAAAGTTTCTAAATTATGGTCAGTTCTGAGGTTTATCTCTGGTCCTCGGGAGCGCTAGCTCACAAGCCCCCTCACTCAGCTGAGCGTGGTGGTGCAGGCCTGTAATCCCAGCGCCCCAGAGGCTGAAGCAGGAGGTTTGCCGCAAGTTCGAAGCCAGCTCTGTGGCAAGACAAAACAAAAGACCCCCTCACCCAGAGGCCAGTTCTCCATCTTCACGGGTGAGTCTCTTTCTGAGGATGAGCCCAAGGTCCCACATACATCAGGCAAATTCGGCTCTGCTGACCTGTGTCTCCAGTCCCCAGTGACGTTTCTTAGAAAGACTTGGTTTTTTTGTTTTCGAGACAGGGTCTCATCATATAGTTCAGGCTGGCCTTGAACTCACTATGTAGCCCAGGCTGGCCTTGAACTCTCAGATCCTCCTGCCTCAGCCTGCCTCAGCCTCCCGAGTGCTGGGATTACAGGAGAGTGCCACCACGCCAGGCTAGATGACGTTCCTTGCTAGAAGCAATATAATTTTCTATTTTTGCAAAGGAGAGCGTGCTATCTTCCTGTCCAGTGGTAACTATTCTTGACTTTACTGGAGTAAGTCCTACAATTTGAAAATGGTAGGTATGAAAATAGCCAACAGGTCACAAAGAAAAGTTGTTCTCGATTAAAGATTTGGGGTAAGAAATGATGGGAGAGTAAGAAATCAACAAAGGTTTTCTCCTCTGTTCTTGGGGAATCCGATCCACAGCTGTCAAAGGACGGAAGAAAATGTTGCACACATGGGCAGAACAGTTTCTAAATAAAATGTCCGGCGCGCACAGGCTGCATCCGTTCCCAGCCGAGCGTGCTGTGGATCCGGCTTTGCTCTTCGGGTCTTCGCCGGAGACGTCCTGCGCGGAGCAGTCTCGCCACCCGGCGGCCGTGAGATGAACTGCAGCACGACGCGCTTGGTCAGTTTCCTGTTTCCTGCGCGCACATTTCCTCCTGAGCATGCGCATGACAGAAATTTATAGTCTAACAGTTAATATAAATCCAAGATATGAGTATCATTCACAGCTTTGGCCTCGGTCTAAAAGATGGAAGGATTTGTGAATAAGCAACATTAAAAAACACAATATAAGAAAAAAAAAAAAAAAAAAAAAAAAAAAAAAAAAAAAAAAAAAAAAAAAAAAAAAAAAAAAAAAAAAAAAAAAAGAAAAGCCGGGTATGGTAGCACACACCTGCAATCCCAGCACTTGGGAGGCTGAGGCAGGAGGACCACAAGTTTGAGGCCAGCATGGGCTATGTAATGAATTAAAGCCCAGCCTGAACTACATAATGAGATCCCGTGGCAAAACAAAACAAAAACAAAACAAAACAAAAAATAAAAATGAGAGTGAGTGCCAGAAAGAACTCTGAGAAATAATGCCGAGACTTGCTGCTGAGCAAAGGGATAAATGAGCTTTAAATTTTTAAAAATAGCTTTTTCTCATATCAAAATGGCAAAACAAGTTCATTTAGAAAAATTAGAAACAAAACAAAAAAATTAGAAACAAAAAGAAGTAAAATGTTCACCACAATTTCACTCTTAATACTTTGGTTAATACATTTACAGAAATTTTCTTTATATATGGATAATTTTTTTTAAGTAAAAAGAAATTTTACTGAGTGAATGTTATCATCTGAATCAAAAGGGATTTTACTGAATGGATGTTATCCTCTGAATCATGGGTCCCCAAAAGGCTCATGTGGTAGAGGCCTGGGCCTCAGCTTGCTACCATAAGGAGACGGTGGAGCCTTTAAGAGGTGGGGCCTAGTGGGAGGATGAGGTCACTGGGGGCGTGGCCTTGAAGAGGATGTGGTTGCCCAGCTCTGGATCCCAGACCAGAGGCCAAGGGGTTTGTTCTCCACCCAGGCTGTCATCATGGCTTGGCTGTCTCAGGCCTGATGCAATGGGGCCAGTCAGTGGTGTCTGAAAACCTCCAAAATCATGAGCCAAAATAAATCTTTCTTCTTTTAAGTTGGTCATGTTGGGTATTTTGTTACAATAATGCAGAACTGCCTAATGCACCACAGTTTGGGCGATTTCTTTTTGTTCCCTAATGTTGTAACTTCTATCTCAGTATAGATTCATCTGCATATAATTTTAAGGAAAGATTTATAGTATTCCCCTGTATGAATGTGTCTTTCTTTCTTCCTTTCTTTCTTTCTTCCCTGGAGATTGAACCCAGGGTCTTCACACTGAACTACATCTCCAGCACTTTTATTTTTATTTTTTTTATTTTGAGACAGGGTCTTGGTACGTCACTAAATTGTCCAGGTTGGGCCTTGTGGTTGGTAGGCAGGAGCCGGACCACCTGAGCTAAAGCCCCAGCCCCAGAAGAGTGGAATCCTAATGGCTGTTTTCGTTTACTTTGTTGTGCAGGTAATGAGAAGGCTGGGAGTCAACAAGGGATGTGTGAGACCCCCAGCAGATGTCAGGACAGCGATGTCCCCCACTGCTTCTGAACTTTGTCCTTGTGGCCATTCTGGGGTCTGTCTTCACCGCGTCTCCTCCGTACGCACTCTATTATAGTTTGTGATCGCACACAAGGTAAAGGACATGAAATGGTTACACAGAAAACCCTATTGAATTGCAGCTAGTGGTGGTGTTCAATAGGAGCTAACGGGAAAATACTATGAAATTATAAGGCTTTTGTCCTAACAGCTCTGTTAAATACTAATTGGGTGACAGGAGGCAAATTAGCTAACTTGTCTACAGTTCATTTCCCTCTCTGCAAAATGCACATGGTAATATCATTTAGTAGTGTTGTTAAGCAAAAGAGATCTCGTGGATAGAGAGCAAAAAAGATCATCTCCTAAGGAGACCCAGCAGGATTGATCTAGGTTTGTAATTGGCACAAACTGCTGTCTTTGTTCTGCAGCGGCCTTAGTCACACATTCTTGCAACCAGCTGCACATTTTTTGCACCAGGCCACGTCAAAGTTGTGAAACGAGAATCCCTTCGGGGAGATAAACTCCTGCATTCCTTGAGAATGAATGTGAGGAGGAGCATTCTGCTCCACTCCAAAGCCTGGAGCTCTGGAGTTTTCTCCGTCAGAGCTGGCTTGCTTTGTCAGACTCAGCCCTGTGCTACCCTGTGTGAAGGGAACATGCAGAGAAAGCAACTAAGAAGAGGGAACATGTGAACTCAGCCGAGAATCTTCTCCGAGAGTATTGGCCTTTTCGCCAGTTTATGGAAATGTTTAAAAATTTTTATGCATGTTTTTAGAAACTTTTTTTCAAGCTAAAATAGAAAGTATAAAAATCTGTATGTTTGGATTTTTTTTTTTTTTTGGTGGTACTGGGAATTGAACCCAGGGTCTCTGCAGCGAGCTGTATCGATGACCCTTTCTATTTAATTAATTAATTAGTTAATTAATTTAAATTCAGAGACAGGGTCCCTCTAAGTCACTGAATTGCCCATGTTGGGCTCAAACTTGTGATCTTCCTGTCTCAACCTTCCAGAGTGTGGGGATTATAGGCATACACCACCATGTACATTTGTATTATTGAGCGCTAGGAAGGAATGAATGAATGACATATGTTTCTGGTACATAGTATTTGAAGTGCTTAACCCTTAGTCTGTTTCCTTACCCTTGTTGGTCGAACTACTGTAATTGATTATTCTGCTGATCCTATACCCGGCCTTAGAATTTTAACACAGGTACTTAGAAAGCCACACCCATCATAAAGGAATGGCTGTAGACGCTAGAAGTGAAGTGGGAAGGGACAGTGGCAAGTGTGATGAGAAAGTTACACTGTCCTTCAGAACAGCACAGTAGGACGCCAGCATGGAGACACATGCCTGTAATCCTAGTACTCTTGGAGACCGAGGCAGGAGGATCACAAGTTCGAGCCCAGCAACGTAATGACTTCTGGAGCCATAAAATAAAAATGGACTGAGGATGTAGCTCATTGTGAAGGCTTTGGGCTCAATCCCCAATACTAAACAAACAAACGAGCTGTCATGGTAGGGAAGTAGGAGTGAGTAGGGGTGAAGTGGACAACATGCCTGCAGCCTGCAGTCCCTCCTACTTCCTGTAGCAAAGCCGGGTCTCCCTCCCTACTGGTTGCACCCAAGGAGTCTCAGCTGGGTCTAAAGAAAGGCAGAGTGGAGTATTAAAAACTTATTCTTGCAGGGCATGGTGGTGCACACCTGTAATCTCAGCACTTGGGAGGCAGAGGCAGGAGAACTGCTGTGAGTTTGAGGCAGCCTGGACTACACAGTGAGTTCAAGGCCAGCCTGAACTATATAGCAAGACCTTAACTCAAAAAAACAACAGCACAACAAACACACACGTTTCCTGGGGGAAAGTGTGAGGAAAAGTTGGAAGACTCACACCAACTTCCTGTTTGCATTTTGTGTACGGCCCCGGCCCACTCGAGACATTAGATCACATCCCTTCCCCACGTTCCCCACCTCTGGCAGAGACCTAGGGAGCTGAGTGTACAGGGGGCCCGGGTGCTTCCCTTACTCTTTTTTGTTTTCACAGTCACGGTGTGCTTGTCTCATTTTTTCCTGTCGGATTGCAAACTCCTCAGTGTCACATATATTTTCCTGTTCTTTGTATCCCCTGTAATAGTGATTGGCACAAATACTAACGTTAATTAGAATCCGTGTGCCTCTCTAAACATAATGAATTTGCTCCAGGTGACTATTACTGAGTTCTCCAGGGCAGGAAGGCTGGTAACCAAAGGGCAAGCTGCTTTTGCCAATGGGAAAAGCACAGAGTGACTTGGAGTCTTAAGACTCAGTTTTATCTGGGCCCAGTCAGGTGACCCCATTCCAATTTTCCAGGTCCCCATTCTGTCCCACTAAACTTTCACAAATGAAACATCTGATAGGTCTGCGAACTCAACTATTACTGTAACTTAGCAGCTCTTAAAATTTTGAAGCTGGACATCATGATGTGATGGCAGTAGGGAGGCTCAGGCAGGATAATTGCTTGAGGGTTGGAGCTCGAAGCCAGCTGGAGTAACCTAGTGAGACCTCATCTCAACACACACACACACACACACACACACACACACACACACACAAGCTGGGCGAGGTGGTGCACACATATAGTCCCAGCACTCTGGAAGACTGAGGCAGGAGGATTGCAAGGTGACGAAGCTCAGTGTGAAGCCCTTGGGTTCAACTCCCAGTACTGCAAACAAAACGACAACAACAAAAAAAACATACACACTATTATGGGTTGTATCTAGATGTCCACCGAAAGCCTCATTTGGTCACAGTTGGGCTTTTTGGAAGTGGCTGGATCTGGAGTATGTGATGCTGAGATTAAGGATGTGATGCTGGTATTGATTCATGGTGTGATGCTAGAATTAAATTTGCCCCACCCTGGGTGTGAGTGCTATCCACCCCAAGGACAGGTAGCCTGGAAGGAATACAAGGGACAGAAAGGGCTGTTATGGTCACTGCTTGTCACTTGTCACTTTGCTACTTCCCTGCTTGCTGCCTTCTGCCTGCCATGAACTATTTCTCCTCTGCAATGCCCATCTGCCAGGCCACCCTGCCTTGGAGCCAGCCAACTATGAACTGAATTCTCTACAAACTGTTAGCCAACTAAACCTTCCCTCCTTTAATTCTGGGTGTTGGGTATTTCATCTCAGCAATGAGAAAAGTAACTAAGACATACATATACAATAAAATTTTGCACTTGATTTTTCTTTTTTTTTGGTTATCTTTTTGTTATTTTTTATTTAAATTAATTTCACTGATACATTTTAAATACACATAATGATCATGTTCATTATAGAGTTCACACCTGTACATAATATATCTTGATTCTTTTTTCCCCATTACCCTCTCCTCTTTTCAAACCCCTTCCCCTCCTTATTTACAAAAATTCATTTGTCTTTTTCCCGTCTAGCCTTTTTTTTCTTTTCTCTTCCCTTCCTTGTTCCCCTTCCCATTTGAACATTTTCTTTCTATTTCTAATTATCTATTGTACGTTTTGGTCTATTATACATTTTGGTCTTTTCTTCCTGAAAGAATTAAAATCATCATACCACAGAGATACGTGCACACCCACCTTTATAGCAGCACAATTTGTAATAGCTAAATCTTAGAAACAGCCCAAATGCCCATCGACAGATGAATAAATACAGAAGTTTTTTTTTTAATGGAGTACTACTGTGCCATAAAGGATAAACAGGAGACATTTCTAGGTAAATGGATGCACCTTATTCTTAAGATCATACTCTTAAGTGAAATAAATTGGACACGCATGTTTAAATATTGCATTGTTTCTCTGGTGTGAGAAACTGAAGGGGTAAATAAAGATTAAAATGTATAGTAGGTAATGGGCAGTGGGAAGAAAATGCGCTTGATTTTCAATCATATCATCCTTATGTCTGCAAGAAGAGAAAGATTCTCTTATGGTCATCATTGAAGCCATCGGTCTTTGGTCGTGACTTGGGCTGGCAGACAGGAGACTGTAGTTTGCTTTATAAGTGCTCTGGAGCACTGCCAAGGGTCTGTCCCACCACTGTCCCTCAGCCCCCCTAGTGTCAGGAATGTGCTGTGTTCACACCACGTCCCTGTGTAGTCACACCAGCGGTGCCAGGGACTGTTCTGCAAGTTTCTCACAGAGTTGCCAAAGAAAGCTGCAAGAGAGGGCTGCATCTGCCCTGCAGAGACACAGGAGGAGCAGTTCTGCCAATGCGTGGAAGGTGGTTGCTAGGGGTCTGCGGAGTGCCACGCCTAAGAGGCTGCTCCTAAAAGGCCTTTTCCTTTGTATGTGTCTTATTATCCATGAATATTTTAGAAGAAGAAAATTCAGTGTGATAGAAAGAATGTGCATTATGGTGGAATCAGAATTCTATTTGGACCTTAATAGCGGTGTGACTTGAGCAAGACACTCCATCTGGGCTTCAGTGTCTTCACTACTTCTCAGAGCTGTCCTGAGAATTCATTAGATGATACATCACTGAAATTATGTATTTGGTATTTAATATATATGGTTTGCTTCTTTGCTTCTTTATTTATTTTTTGAGGTTGGGTCTTGCTGGTCTCAAACTCCTGGGCTCAAGCAATCCTACTGTCTCAGCCTCTTGAGTAGCTGGGACTAAAGACACATGCCACCGTGCCCAGCTATCTCTTCCATTTTCTACAAGATACATAGTTTATAATTCAACATCTGGGACCAATTAAGATTTTTACCATACAGGGTTGAGATGAAGTAATTTTCACAGGCTTCCAGTGTGGATTTTCATTTTTATAAACAAGACACTTGATTGAAATTTGATTAGAAGTTTTGTGCCACAATGAGATAAAAAATGACAAGTATGGAGAAAGCAGAAATGGAAGCCAGATGGCCAGCATCACTTTTGAAATTTGCAACCACAATATCATCACTTGACTAAAAGTCTTTCCTCCCAACAGAAATCAATCCAACAGCCAATCAAGTGCAAAAACTCAAAAGACCAACCAACATCGTGAAAGCATATTAGCTTCCTGGAAGGCACAGTAAATGTCACTAGAGAGGCTCAATGAAAAACCCTTGCTTTTCTTTGACTTTTTAAAGAAATGGGGCTCACAGAATGAATCCATCCATGTCCTTCTAGCTGTCCTCCCTATCTTGATGGTTAAAAGAAGCAAACATTCCACAAAGAGAGCTGTCCAATGGGCCGAAATCACCCTAAATTCCTAACGTACTTAGGAATTACTGTACTGAGTAATTAAAATTGTTCAAGTTAACATTTACTAACAATCACAAATCTTGTATTACCTATTACGATTGTACTTTAAGAATTCTCACTAGGGGTGGACCTGGAGGTCCTGGTCACTTACCTGTGTGACTGATGTCTGTCTAGACTTTATTGGATTGGATGACTATAACCTTCAGTTCATCGCTTATCCCTCAGGCAGGTTTGTAGCTCTGGTCATTCCATCCTTATCTTGAGGCCTGGCCTTCAGTGGATATGCCTCCAGCCTTAGTTGTAGTGTCTTTTGTATTGACTCCGTGGAGGGCCCAGCCCTGTCTGACTGCCTATATTTCTACACAATTTAGCTGTCTATAATACTACGAGTGCACACCACACGCCTGGCAGACTGAGGTTTTCATGAGGTTTGAGGGCATGGAAAAAAGGTCTGAGCAGCATATGTTAAGCTCTGAAGACTGCCTTTCTCCTGGATCACTTAGTGCCTTGTAGCGCTTCCTGGAGCACCTGTGGTGAGCTTATTAAAATCAAGTTTACAGCTGCAAGTCTGACCAAGTCAGGCTCCTCAGGCCCACACACTTTGTGTTTTGGACCAGGAGGTAGTGACGAGGTCTGTGCTGGTCTTCAGGGACACGGGTCCAGGCCGGGAGTCCTGACATCAAAGGGTCGGGCGCCTGCCGAGCCGGGCTGTCCCTCCCCTGAGCTCTTTTGTCGTCGATGACGCTAAGGGAGCCTGGTTGTTTTGGGCTTCCGTCCTTCTCGTCGTCAATGGGCACCGCGTCCTGCGCAGGGAACCCACAGACAGGGCTGCTGCCCCTCCTGTGGCCAGGGCGCGGGCAAGGCCTTCTCTACACTGTGCTTGGCAGGCCGCCTACCCTCGGGAGGGCTTGACTCGCCCAGGAAGGGCATTAACTCCGTCAGGGACGAGGCCTGGGATGGAGAAGCACTTCCGCCCGCGCGGAGCGACCCCGGGAGCCCCACCGGCCTCTCCTGCCACGCAGAGCGCCCGCGGGACGCCCGGCCCTCAAGGCACCGCAGGTGGCGGGGCGAGTCGGACCCACGTCCGGGAACCCCGCGCGTGACGCACTTCCGCAGGGCGCTTCCGGTTTCGGGGGCCGGGACCCTGCTCCACAACAATTCCAGCTCGGCGCGCCGGACGCCGCCGCCGGTGTCCCCGCCCCGCCGCCTGCCGCCTGCCCCGACGCCGCCGCCGCGGTCGCGCCCGAGGGGCCCCGAGAGCCGGGCCGCACCCCTCGCGGGCTCCTCGCGCCGCCCCGCGCCGCCTCGCGAGACCGGGCGCAGGAAGGGCGCGGCCGCGGCGGAGGACGCCCTCCCGGCCGGCCGGGCACAGTGGCGGCGCGCGGGCCTCCGGGAGCCGGAGTCGCGGCGGGCCAGTGGGCGGGCGGGGCGTCGCGTCGGGGCCTTGTTGCGTGTCGCCGGACCCTCCCGTGCCGCCCTCGCGCCGCCGCCGCCCTGCGCTGTCCGGAGCCAGGCGGCGTCCAGACCTGGCGGGGACAGCTGCGCCCTCGGCCCGGCACCCGGACCCCGCCGCCGCCGCCTCTGCCCACTCTTGGTCCCGGCGATGGCCTTCGTGGTGCCCGATGCATTCGTGACTGATCCGGACACTGAGTGTTAAGAGCTCACTTCGTCCCCACCACAGCCTCGCCGGCGGGGACCACCTCGGCTCCTGAGGGCGGATCCGCTGCTTCTCTGGACTCTGGCTTCTTCGGGGGGCGCCATGGACCAAAGTGGGATGGAGAGTCCCGTGACCCTCATCATCAAAGCGCCGAACCAGAAATACAGTGACCAGACTATTAGCTGCTTCTTGAACTGGACCGTGGGGAAACTAAAAACGCATCTATCTAACGTGTACCCTAGCAAACCAGTAAGTGTGCAGAGCTGGCACAAGTGCTCCGACCTGCAGCCTTTCGTGCCACATACCCCATTCCCCCTGCTCGCCCCTCCTGTCGTGTATCAAGTAGGTCTCGTTCGGTGGAGCGCGAAGTAGTTTCAGTTCTGGGGCTGGGGGTGTCTCCTGAGTGTTGGACTCATCATTAGTACCTTCTCGATGAGGTTCACTAATTAGTAAGAGTATGCAGAAATATCAAGGGACATAAAAATTAGCAGGTATGGAAAAGGACCATTTTCCTTGGGTTTCAGGTCAACCTAATTTGTGAATGAGGTGCACCTTTTATTTTTAATTCTTTTGAAAAGACTACAGCCCATATTGCAGCTTTTTACTGATTTGCAGACTAGAATGCCATTTTACTGTTCAACACCTGGCCCAGAAATTTGTTTACTGTAAAGATAATTTTTTTCTTGGATATTAGTGTATGACTCCTGTAGAAATAATCCTTTCAAGACTACTATGTGTGTTTCAGGGAGCAGAATGACCAGTTGTAGGTTAACTCTTTTCCACCACCACCCCTTTCTTGTTTTTTCTCTTGAAGAAGATAGAAATTAATTTAGCACAGTCCTTTCACCCCACCCAACATTTGGTACTTATTTCTTTCATACTGCCTTATGTAAAGGCCTTTATATTACCTGGTTCACCCAAATCACTGCGATTCTGTTTTCACTTCTGAATCCTATCTAGATATTGCAAAGATAAAATTAGATCATATAGCTCCATTGCTTCCCAAAGTCAGATCTGAGAGGACATAGTTGATGAGAAGTTCTGTGATAGTTTAGAAGAGAAGTGTAATGTCATGTCACCATTACATAAATTTTTCATTCTTGAATAACTAGTGTTCAGTTACTAAATCTTACGTTTAAGTAATGAAGCGTGGATTTTAAGGTGGGAAGTATTTTTTTGGCAACAGGCAGATTTAAGCATGAGTCCTTTGGAAGGTGACTACGCTTTTTTTTTTTTTTTTTTTTTTTTTTTTTTTTTTTTTAGACAAGCTCTTGCTGTATATTCTAGACTGGCCTTCTACTCACTGTGTAGTCCAGGTTGGCCTGGACCTCATGGCGATCCTCCTGCCTCAGCCTCCCAAGAAGTGCACCACCACTCCTGGCACTGTGCTTTTTAAAAATTTTTTTTTATTAGTACATGTTTGCAGTTCACAGTGATTACATTCATTGTGGGGCACTGGTGTATGTACAAAACACATTCAATTCTTCTTCCCCTTCCCCCACTTTGTGCTTAGTTAGGAAGCCCTTAATTAAGGAAGACTTTGATCTGTGTTAGGATACTTAGCAGTTAGAGCTGTTTCATTGTTGCCATTTGTTTTTGTTTTGTTTTGCTTTTGGTTTTTTGAGACTGGATCTCAGGGTCTAGGCCAGGCTGCCCTCAAACTTGTGATCCTACCTCCTGAGTGCCAGGATTACAGGTGGGTGCCACCAGCAGCTCATGGTTGCAGTATTAAGTTTGTTTAGGCTTTTAGACTTCTAGAATAACCACAGAATTAGGACACTTATTGCAAAAACAGGAGGTTTAGAAAAACCACTCAGTTGGTAATACCTGTTTGTCAGTACTTTGTGATACCAATATTTTTAGTACGGAAAAAACTGAGATATTTAATTACTTGGAACAAATATCTTTTATTTGAAAGTTTCACACAATAAGTAACAATTTGTTAAAGACTTTCTGCTTTATCTGGATGGTGATACATGCCTGTAATCCTAACTACTCAGAGGCTGAGGCAGGAGGATTGCAAATTTGAGACCAGCCTGGGCAGTTTACCAAACCCCTGTCTCAAAATAAAATTTCAAAAAGAGCTGGTGGATGTAGCTCAGTGGTGAAGTGCTTGCCTAGTATGCGCCAAGCCCTGGACAACCCCCAGTACTGGCGAAAAAACCAGAAAACAAAAACAAAAAACAAAAACTGCTTTACAAAAGATTTTTTTTATATTACATATTATTAGTTGTATACATTTTTGAAGTGGAAAGTAGTTTTTCAGAATAGTCAGAACTAGAAGTCATAGATTTGCACAGATAGTAATGTTCGCAACATGGCCCATATACCATTCGAAAGTACATTCTTAAGCATATATCTGAAAATATCCTGAAGTGTGAAATCTGAATGTTATACTGTTAAACCAACAGAGACTTGTTGTACAGTGTGTTAGACCCAATAGTTACATTGTCCTGAAACTTTTTGAAAAAGTATCTGAGCCAGGTGTGAACCCTCCTGGCCTTGTGTCCTGGGGTGAGCCTGTCTTGGTCACTAGAGGAGGACATTCAGTGCCCCGGGGATTAGTCAGCTGCTTGCAAAAACTTCTCTCCTTCCCAGCCTGCTGGCCTCTTGGAGACCAGAGAAACTTGGAGGCAAGATCAAATAATCTGCATCCTCTTAATGGCTTAATCTTGTGGCAAACCTAATTTTTTTCTTCTTGAGTAAGTTTTCTCCAAGTGGGTTGTAAAGTTCATTTCTAGGTTGATGAGAATGGACTAGGGGTACCTAGGTTTATTGTCTTAGAATTTCACTGAAATCTCTACATTTCTAGGTTTGACAGGTTTATATTCTGACTTATCACTTGAAATTAATTTGCTGTATCCCTGTTGTTGGCAGCTGTTTAATGGTACTCCGTAGCCATAGTAGTTATTAACGTAGGTGTTAGAGTCCTAAAAGTTTGCTCTGTAAGGTTATTTAGAGTTCAGAACATTTTGCATTTAAACAGTATTGTAACAGAAGTTTAGGTTCTTACAGCCACCCACACTGTCTACTTAGCATTGACTTTCTTTCAAGTGTTTTGTAGTGTTTTGTTCAAGGTCTTGGGTTTTTTTGCCCACGCTGGTCTTGAACTAACTGGCTTAAGCCACCCTCGTGCCTCAGCCTTATAAGTAGCTGGGGCTACCACTACTCTTGGTTGCTGTTTAGGTTGTTTTGTTTTGCAGCTGGGGCTTGAACCCAGGGCATGCTGAACTACAGTCTCAACCTTCTGATCTTTTTGTCCTAGCCTCTTGAATAACTGGGATTTACAGGTGTGCGCTACCATGTCTATCTGTTGTTTGGTTTTTAAGTGATCATTTCTCTTCTTCTTCCTTGCACCTCTCCTAGTGGAGGTGGGTGGGTTTGGGAGCAGAATAAGGCTCTAGTGCCTTGTAGAAGCAGGAGTTTCCCACAGCAGGAAGGGGAGATGTTGATGGCTCTGGTTGATACTAATTGGATCTGAGGTGTCAAGGGCAGGTGGCTTCATTCCTACGGGCACTGGCTTCTAGGAAAGTCAGTGACAGGTCTTGGAGGAGGAAAATGGAGATTTGTTTTTATTTTGTGTGTGTTTCTTTTTTTTTTTAAGCAGTGGCAAGGTTTATCTGAAAAAGTGAAAATGAAGAGTGAGGGAGAAACTGGCTCTGCAGAGTGAGCTTGGGCTGAGTAAAAAAGGAAAAAGCAAGATGGATGTACACCCTGGAGAAGCAGGGAGAGCTGTGGTGAGGAAAGCAACAATAGCAAGCTTTTCTTGGCATCAGCGTCCGTTTATGCTGTCCAAATCTCGAGGAAACTCATGAGAACTACATGTGGTTCCTGAGAGGCAATGCTGGGTTCCCACACCTCAGGATGATGTCAGGTTTAGGCTATCCTATTGAAAACCTCCTCGAGTTCTCAAGAGAGGTCTGTGTGCAGGGCTTTGGGAAGCGCGTGTATTCTGGGTTCTGGTAACTAGCAAGTTACGCCTACTTCCCTGGCCAGTTTTGCCACACCCTGATCTCCTATGTCATTTTCCCCTGAGAGACACAAATCCTCATAATTTTTTATGGGATGCTGATGGAATGCAGGTCTCTGTCTTTTATAGCTTCTTCAAAGTGGAAGGGGCTGTAGACCCTACCAACTGGGAATTACATGCTCTCCAGCTACTTGGGGTGCTATGGCTCACTTGCTGGGTTGAAGAAAGAAAAACCTATCAGAAAACAATGAGAAAAGAGTTAATGACTCAAGAGTTAAGGACTATTGAGTTTCACTGTTAGCTCAAATATGAAGAGCAGGTCAGATTTCCATGCTTCCTGTAGCAGCACTGGAATCTTGCTTTTTGAAGAGAAATCTCAAGTCTTCCAGAGGCCCCCAGGAGTAGCTTTCTCCTTTTGGGTGATCTTGTTCTTCAGACAGTTCAGGTGGGACTGGCACTATTCTAGAAAGATGAATCTAATTATCTATCTGCCACCTTTCCTGCAGCGGGTATGGCAAGGATCACTGAGAAGAGGCCCTGCCACTTTGGCTTTTAATTGGTCAGTGGGTGTCTCCTCCAAGTTTTTAGAAGCACTTGTCTCTAGGGCGGACACTAGGTGGTCCTCCTGGGCCAGGAGCTGACAGGACTCTCTTCCGATACATTTGGATAGCCTGTTGTCCTTGGCCGAGATCAATGAGCTATTGTAAGAGCCTTGTGGTTT
The DNA here is from genome assembly GCA_004026905.1 of Hystrix cristata. NCBI lineage: Eukaryota > Metazoa > Chordata > Mammalia > Rodentia > Hystricidae > Hystrix > Hystrix cristata. The sequence goes on from PVJO010007340.1 coordinate 76,460, forward strand.
CTTGGTCTACTGTCATATCACAGAATGAAAATGGCCTCCTATGTAACATTTCAAGTGGGCTCAAATTTAGCCCAGTTTTGGGCATTTTGCAAACCCCTCATGAGTGCCACTGGCAGCAATCAGAGCTGAGACTCAGAAGTCTCTTGGTGGAGTTTTGCCAGAGCTTGCTTTAGGGTCTGGTTGGCTCTTTCTGCTTTCCAAAGACTGAGGACCACTTCCTGTGTACTGTATCCCTTGGGGAAGGACCAGAATGGTTCCTCAGGAACAGGGAATAAGGCCAGGGCCTTGGGGGGGGGGGGCTGTAGGGCGGTCCTTCTTACATCCCTATCAGCCTTGTTATTTCCCAAGAAGACTTCAGACATGTCTCTTTGGTGCCCTTTACAGTGCATGACTGTGACCTGACTGGGAAGATGGACTGCTTCTAGGTGTTGTAGAATTTCCTGCCTGTGCATTATAGATGATTGACAAGGCTACTTCCATCAGTGAACCCACCTCCTCAGAGTTTGGGAGGGTTGGGCCACTGACGTCCCACCTGCTTGTCATAGGTCTGGGAGATCTCTTGTTCACAAGAGTGGCCAACTTCTGAGCCTGTGGGCATCAAAGAAGCAGAGTTAATAGTAATGCAAGTTTTTACAGTAACCTTAGGGGAGCCTAAGAGCGTGACCTGATACTTAGTAAGCCATTCTCCTTTTAACCACAAGTAACTTTTATCTCCAGAATAGATCGGACCTGATAGAGAGTCAGGACTTCTAGTCTCTGTTCCAAAGTTAACTTTGAAGCTTCTGTTAGTATAGCTGCAAAGAATCTCTGCTTAGGGAGCCCCTCTACCCAATGTATGGCTATAGATGCAGAGGAGGGTTTTCTGGAGAAGTAAGTTAAAACAGAATGAAGTAATTGAATTGTCTCACCCATGACGTCTAAGATTACTCAGGTTCCTCAGAGGAAATGGTGGTGTCCATGGACAGGGGCATTGCAGTTTCCCCTTGGGCCTCTTCAGTAAATGAGGGTTTTGGCTTGCTTAGCCCCTCTCTGGGAGCAGGAGTGGTCAACCTTCCAGTGCCATGAGTCAGGCACATTGGCTGCCTCACACTCAGAGCAGGGCCCAGGCTATGGCTTGGTGAAGTTGCATGCCCAGTTTGCAGTCTTCTTGCACTCGAATTAAGAACCTCATTGTCCTTTGGTTTTCCCTTAGATGATGTGGATGAGTTGAAAGCATTGCCAATTGTGACAGCTTTAATCTAAGCCTTTCACTTTTGTTTGTCTTCTGGGTCCCAATTTTGAACACAGCAAAGGGCATGTCCAGCAATTGGGCCATAGATGTCGGTGGCCCCATCTGAAGTTTTTGTGCCACATATCTGGGGCTGACTGACAGATGAAATGATGTCCTACTAGTGCTTCTCCCTCCTTGGGAGATGGCTCTGTATTAGTGTATTTATGAGAGACTCAATACACCTCTTTATCTCCCTGCTAGGAGTGGCTAGCATAGCAGACATCATTCTTAGTCCATGACTAGTATTATAGTCTCAGTTTGGTTCTGTTGAAGGGGGAATAGCATTTCCAAAGTGGTTTCTTTCCCCTTTTGAAGCACACTGGTCACTTGTATAATTCCTGGCCCCTTGTACATCTGTAACTGAAGAGGGTCTATTCATTGGCCTGGGGACTACAAGGAGGAGGTAGAAGAGACCTCCCAGTATCAGCAAACAGATTAGAGGGACCCACATGCCCCTGAGAAACAAGTGGGGGTTCCAGGACAGCACGGTCCTCTTAGTTTTGGGACCTTTCTTGTGATAAAGAGTCACAAAAGCCTACATATAAGGGATTTCATTCTACCTTTTATATTTCAAACAGACACACTGTAACTGGAGAACAGTTTCATAGTTTAAAGTACCATCCTGTACTTATTTCCGGCTGCCTCCCAGTTCGCATTGATCCCAAACCTTATTTCCATAGTAGATAAGCTGTTTCTGTCGTAGGTTATCAGGATCAAACCTTTTCCACTGATCAAGAATGTGGCCTAGTGGTGAAGTTCAAGAGGTTTCCCGTCGGCTCAGCTTGGAGCCTATAGAGAGAGGGAGACAGCTAGGTCTCGACTCCTTAAGACGGCGTCCCTGGCGAGACCCTAACATAGACCAGACAGATGTCTCTGTCTGAGTGATGCTGGCATCGTTAAGCACAGAAGAAAGCCACTCCCACCCCCCAGGCTTTTGTCTCCATATTTGGACCCACAAATTGTTAGGGAGAAGTTGGCGAAGCCACTCGTTAGGCCTACGTAGTCTTTTAACTCTGTGAAGTAAGGGTGGAACTTCCCCAAGCAAAGTTCCCTTTGCCATTAGTTGAACCCCTCGATGGCTAAACTTGCATTTCGAGTCCCTTGATGACTCTGCCTCACCAGAATGAGCCAATTGGGAAAACTGTCTCTTGCAAGAATGGTCAGATACAAGTTTGACTTAATCACAGACGGGCTCCACATGAATATTTTAAATTCACCCCTCCCTCAATAAACTCACAACAAATACACTGCTTCTCTTCCCCACAAAGCTCGCTTTCTTGGACTTAATTTATTTAACATTTTATTAATCTAGCCTTTGAATATCTATGCTGATTGTAAAGATGGTAGTAAGGTTCCTTTGCTCTTTTGAAGCTCAGTTTTAGTAGGAGAAGCAGCATGTAAGTACCTATTATGTGACCAGTGGTGTGCAGGAGAGGTGTGCTTGTGCTGTGGGAGCCCAGGAGAGAGTGCTCAGTGCTGGAGTGTGGTTAACAGTGTGTAGCTGTATGAAGAGAAGGTGCACAGGGACGTTTGATTTCTAAAGCATTAATAACAGCTTTAAGCAGACAAGAGGCAGAATTATGTAGCTTTTTTTTTTTTCCCAAAAAACTATTCTTTCAGAGTTAATTTTGCACTGATGACTAGATATGTTATTTTCCATATTATTAGTAATAGAATTTTAAGGAAAAATTGTAGACCTTTAGTGGACTCTAGAGGGGAAGCTTTTCTAGTTAAGAATTTAGGCAGTTACCGTATTTATGAAAATGTTTACAAGTTATTAAACACTTCGGTATGGGGTTGAACTCTTTTGGGGTTAACTTTGAATGGTATTGATAATTGGTTTAGGAACCCAGAAGTATACCACTTCGTGTTAATTATAGATGTGGATAATTGGGTTCTTACTGTAATATGACGTTGTTCATCATGTGCTTAGTACTTTAGTGTTTCAGGTTCTGAAATTGGCCTATAGTGTGAAATAGTTACTCTGAAATTTAGGTAATTGCTGTTGAATGGTGAGGATGACTTTAAGAAGGCCAGTTTTACTTGAGGTTTCAACTTCGCTTTGGGTTTATACTTAGTTATCAGAGAGGTAAATAACTGATATGGTTGATCTTGGTGTTTTCCAGTAGAATGGATTATCCTAAGAGAAAACTGAGAAAGCACAAATCTCCAAGTCTAATTAGGCGCCTTCCTGATTCCTTCTTACTGCTTTTATACCCAGACACTGACACGAGGGCCTGACTCACCCTGAAGTCAGCGTTGAAGGTGTACCTTTCTGGGGCTTGCGTGCTCGGCTGCTTATTTTCCAGTCCTGGGGTCAGTATGTCTCTAAGCAGCATTCCAACTGACTCGAACACCCTTAAGCACTGCAGTTCATGTTACATGTGATGGCTGTATATAAGATGGAAAAAGGCATTTAGGGACTTGGCCATCCAGGTAGTATAGTTTTAAATGAAAAACAACCCAATGAACTCTAAAAAGAGGTCCTTGACTTACGAACATTCAAGTTACAAACTTCCACAGATGGGGACGGACCTCACATCACAAACATTCATAGATGCGAACAAATTGTGGAAGTAGCTCAGGAGTCTGCCGGACATTGTCATAGGTGCTAGTGTGCCGTAGTACAGTGCTCAGTCAGAGCCCTGGCTGTCTGGAAGCAAGAGGAAAAGCAGGGGTGATGTGGAGGGGACTGCTGGGAAGTGCAGAATAATGTACTATATATGTTTGAGTGGTTTGTTGTCCCAAGGCTGCATAGATAATGGGTGACGTGGCCTTACTATTGTGCTAATACTTACTAGCTAGTGTGGTTACTTCTGTGAATCCTGATAAATTATTGGGAAGATCCGGGAACATACCCTGAGACTGCAAAGCATGTTGCTTTGGCTTATCTCCACTGCCTACCAGCCCTTACACTTTAGTATTCTCAGTTGTTTGCACATCTGATAGGTGAGTGGCCCGTGACCGGAAACCATTAAACGGGGATGTCCCTTTGGAGTTCTGAAAAATATTCTTTTAAGAGTCTGCCAGGCTTGGAGGTGCACGCCATTTGTCCCAGCATGCTGTGAGGCTGAGGCGAGAGGAGTGCAAGTTCTAGCCCAGTCTGGGCTGTTTAGCGATTTAGCAAGATCCTGTCTTGAAAAATTAAGAAATACAGGCTGCTTCCAGCATTTGGCTATTACAGATTGTGCTGCTATAAACATTGTTATGCAGGTATCACTGGAGTATGATGTCTTTAGCTCGTCATGGAAGATGCCTAGTAGGGGAATGGCTGGATTGTATGGGATTTCTACTTTCAGGCTTTTGAGAAATCTCCTTACTGATTTCCAAATACAAACAAAAGAAAATGATAAACAATGGATACAAAAAGGCAAAGGGTCAGATCTAAGCCAATAGGCAAAGGGTCCAAGGGAACAAGAAGAAGACAGAGGGGCAGGGAAATGGGAATCCAGAGGAGTAATGATATCCTAAAAACAAGAACCTAATAACCAAAACTCAAAACAGTATTGCATATATTAGGTACTACAGTAACTTTATGTAGTTGTGACTTAATGTTGCATCTGTGTGGTTGTTTACATTGCTTGTTGTTATAAGCAAAAGGCACAATGTATTATGGTCTGTAAACTTGTGTGATGGCCTGTAAGTTTGTGTAATTTTGGATAAATTTTAATAAAAATCTCAAAAAAAAAAAAAAGAAAAATGGGAAAATAAAGGGCTGGGGATGTAGCTCAGTGCAAAGGTCCTGAGTTCAATTTCCAGTACAAAAAAAATAAAAGATTCTGTAAGCTTTTGGTTGTCATAAGGGTGTAAGGATTAGAGGCTGTTGAGTAACTATGCTTCTGTTTAGTGTTTCTGAATTTCCTGGGCTTTAGGTTGGGTGAATTTCATTGGAAACAGAAGGGAGATGTGTACCAGCACAAATTAGCAAATTCACTCTCCTCAGAAATGATACTTGTACACTTCTTGACACCTGCCTCTGTCAAGCTATTTGGCACTTGTGACTGAACTATCTGTAAATACTGAAATGTTAATAGTTACTACTTTCAAAGGATTTGGATTATAGTTCTTTGAACTAACTTGTCAGTTGAAATTGCTTTTAGTGAGCCATTAGCATGCTACATATTTTAAACTTTAAAAATTGACATTTAAAAATTAGCATACGAAATTTGACTATCCTGACGTTGCTTATTGTAGGAATGTGCATTTTTTTTCCCCCTTTGGTACAGGAATTGAATCCAGGGTGTTCACGCTGAGCTGTACCCCCAGTCCTTTTTATTTTGAGACGTTTCCTAAGTTGACGAGTTTGTGCAAACTGGGTGCACACTTGAGATCCTACTGCTTCAGCCTCCCAGAGTGCTAGGATTAGAGGTGTGTGCTACCACACCTGACAGAAACATGATTTTTTTAAAGCCATAAATAATGATGAGAGATTTATTTAGTCCTTGATATAAAATTTTTTTTAAATTTTTTTTTATTATTTTTACCAAGAGCATATATTGGTACATTGTATACATAATGTTCATAATCAACATGGTTATTTTGTACCTGTACATGATACATCTTGGTTTTCCCCCCTCTTCCCCCCTTCCCCTCCCCTCCCTTCCATTCACCCACCCTTCCCTATTTGCAACAAGTGTAACTACACTTTACCATTTTTTCCCCTTTCATCTTACTTTTCTTTTATCCTTCTTCTTTATCCCCCTTTTCCCTATCTAGTTCTCTCTTTTGAATACTATCTCTCTTTTTTCTTTTTTAAATAAAATATCTATTCTACCCCTTTGTCCTTATTTACACTT